>JAZKJV010001375.1:880902-1070406 GCA_037367405.1 Ottelia alismoides
TGTAAATAGCATTAAAACCATCATCTTAGCATCCATGCATGTGCATTCAGATTGTGTATAAATCACTGTAATTAAGGCCAAAATTATAGAATAAATAAAGAAAAGAAAAAGAATAAAATATTGTAAATATTTTATGACCCAAAACCCCCGAGACCTAGGCATCTTGATGAATAGGTCGACAAGGAATAAAGTAGGGGGAGATAAGGTCAGATACACAGATAAAATACCTATACAATCTATTCATTCTTTATTCATTTTGGGACCTGTTTTTGGTTCCACTTTTTGTACATCAAATAAAGAAACTTTGTACATGAAAGTTGTAGATAATTTTATAAAGAAAAATACAAAATTGATTTCACAGAAAAATAATGTACAGATAAAAAGTTATGGTCTGAATAAAAATCCAGAATGCCAACTTCCCAGACCCGTATCTCACAAATAAAAACTCCAAATGCAGCGTACTCACCTTTAATTGTATATAAAAGAAAATAATCTATCCAATGGTGGTGGTTTCGCATTTGGCGGAGCTACGGTTTAAAAGTTGACTTTTGGACCCACATTGTATACTTGTACATATTAAAATATTCAATTTATTATTTATTATTTTTACAATTTTATATTTTTTTATATAATTTCTGTAAATATTACTCATAATAATTATGTGCATTAAAATAAAAATAAAAACCTAAATAAAATACAAAATAAAAATACTGGTATAATAGAGTACATAGATACATTACATACACTTATACCTGTATAAAACACTTTTATATTTTATTAAATATACAAAACATATCATAAAAATAAAATAAAAATATATTTGAGTATATAAAAGTATTTTATCATTTTAGAAAATAATAAACAAAAATAAATAAATTAAAAATACAAAAATAAAAATAAAATACTCAACATGTAGACAATATACCTATATAAGGGTATAAAAGTAACTTGTAAAAACATAATTCATAAAAATAAATAAAAATCAGAATAAAATACTACATAAAAAATTAAACATTTTTTATTTTATAACCATAATTTAATTCAGCCTATTTCTATTTTTTTATGAATTAATAAAGATTTCGTTTTATCTTTTCCCTGGTTGGTCCACGTGGACCAACCAGGAGCCCCCGACTGTTGACCAGGCGGGTCAACAGTCCGTCCTTCGGGTACTGTAGCTCGGGCGCCTGGTTTTTTGGCCCACCTTGGTGGACTTTCCTAGGTCGCGCCGCTCATCCTCTGCCACCGCTTCCTTCATGGAAGTTGTGCCCCTTCGATCCATCTCCATCGCCGCTCCATCAGATCCACCCAGATCTTCTTCCTCCACCCGTGACACCTCCTCGAAGTCACGTCCTCGCTTCTCTTCAAATATGACCCCCTCACTTCCTCCCCTCGGTTGAGTCCCCTTGGTCCACCCCTCTCCGCCTCTCTTGCGCTCCAGGCCTCGCCGGAGGTGACAGCTTCGCCGCGAGCCTCTCAGCCAGGGCGTCCGAGGTCGAGGACGACTCCAGCACCTCCGCCAACCGCCGGCGTCGAGGTAAACTTCTTCCTCTGGCTCAGGCCATCGAGGGCATCATCCCGCGTATTTCTTTCTCGCATCTTAGTCCTGTTAGCTTAATCTTCGAAAACCCCCCAAAAAAAATAGAAGCTCCATCGACTAAATCGCTCGATCAAGCACCTCGGCCGGAGTGCACCTCCGGCCGTGCATCCCCATCTCGTTCCACGCCTTCCCGCTACCATCCAAGGGTCCAGGCAGTTTGCCCTGGACCCTTTGACCATTTTTTGCAGGTCAACGCTGAAGCACAACGTCTGGAGCTCGAGTTTTGAGCTCGCCGGAGCCCAACGAAGCTGTACAGCTCCGCCCGGACCCCGCGAGCACCACGGCCTCCGCCGTGGTCTTTTGACGACTCCAGAGCCTAGAGGAGGGCCTGAGGAGGCCGCATCCCGAGTTTGAAGCTCAAACGCCACTGGAGTCGGCCGGAGGAGCTCGAGGAATCTCGCCCAGCCGGGGCTCCGCCGCGTTCTTCCAGTCGCCGTCGCCGCCGTTCGATCGAGGAGGCCCCTCCAGATATAACGTGGACCGTCAGATCATCGCGCCCATCCACCGTCAGATCGTAGCTGAGATCTAATCTCAGCCGCACGAGCCCAAGCGTCATCGGCGCGCGAGAGCAGGACACGTGTTCAAGTGAAGCTATATCAGCCGTCCGCTCCCGCTTTGGCGTGGGTATTTTGCTACAAACCCCCGCCCATTTTTGTAATATTTTAATAGTACTAAAACTTTCCTCGGCAGTTTAAATAGTTTTGTAATATTTACCTTAAGACCCCCGAGCTTTTACGTATTTACAAAAAGGTCCTCGGCCACGTCATCTCACGTGCCCGTGCGCGTGAGGTGGCTGGGTATTTTGCAGGGACCCCCCTGGGGTTTGTTTATTTCGTTTAAGTCCATAAACATGTATGTCAAGTTGTAATCTTTTGGAGAATTTGCATCGAACCCCCCTGAGCTTTGTGATATTGCAAAAATACCCCTCCCAGGCGCGTGCAAGTCACGCGTCCTGTGGGTAAATTGCACATCTACCCTTGCGGGTTTGGATATTTATGTTTAATCCTTGAAATGCAAATTTCAGAGTAATAGTTTGTGGAAAAATTGCGTACGTGCCCTTGGATGTTTTACTATTTGCATGTATACCCTTGCCAGCACTGTTTGAAGATTGGAGTCTTGCTCTAATTAATTAAAATATCATTTGAACTCCAAAAATCCCACAAAAATAGGCTTAAGTTCCTGTGCACCCATACTTTCACGCCACCTATTTAGTTTTTGATTTTATTTTAGTTTTGTATTTATTAAAAATCAAAAACTCTCATTTTGTGCACTGTCTACCTTGGAAAATACCAAAAAAATATCAAAACACCTCTAAAAATTCCAAAAAAATTACCTAGTGTCTATTTTATCCTATCTTAGTGTCAGTCCAAAAATCATTAAAAATCTCAAAAGAAAAACACTAAAAAAATTTAAAACTCTCAAAAACTTCAAAAAAAATATAAAAAATAGTAGAAAAACCCAAAAATTGCAAACTCAGCTTCTGTTTCTTCCTTATTTTGTTACTTTTATTAGAAAAATAGTGTGAAATATTTTTGTCACTGGTTGGTATTTTTAAATTACATTTTACTCACAGCCAGCCCTTATTTCCACTGTTTGCCTTATTTCAGACTTTAAAAAAATACCAAAAACATTTATTTTCTGAATTTTTGAGTATTTTTGCACATTTTTATAAATATCTTAGCTTGCCTTGTATTATATCCCCTTGTTTTCCAATATTTGAAAAAGAAAAAAAAATATATAAAATATAAAATATAAAAATCAGAAAATTAAAAATCAAAATACAAAATTAAAAATTAAATAAAAAGAAAAAAAATTAAAAAAAAATTAAAAAACCCACAAAAACATTTCTTTGTTTGATTGCTTAGTGTAGACACATCACACACTCACTCACTTGTGCATTCATTTGCTTGAATTATACTGTTTGCTCCCTGTGTTCGAACTCTCTGCATATTTGCCCTTTACATCTTTTGTGCAGAGTTAAAAATAAATCTTAACTCACACCTGTTTTTCATTGCTTGATTTGCTTGTGGGTTATTTGTTGATTTAGTCATTATTTGGTGTGGTCAATACACCGACTGTTGACTCGCCTTGTGAGTCAATACGACCGCACTCGATTTCGGCTTTATCACCCCCTGCTTCGGTATCCACTGTCTTGGTGCCATCTAACTTGATGCCCTCCTTCTCTAAGCCCCATACCCTCGTGGACATTCTTGTTGCCTCACCTTTGCCTTAAGAGATTCTTCATGCCTCGCCCTTGATGAATCCATGATTCATTAACATTCTTTATGCGGTTTGTTTTAAACCCCTTAACAAATACATGTAAATATCCCTTAAATTCTACTTTTAACAAAACCCTACTCATGAATAAAAATGTATTTTTATGCATTAAAATCATGTAAATAAATAAAATAATAAAAATAAAGGAAATAAAATAAAGGCAAATTGTAGATATGTATATATGTACAATGTGACTTAGAAAATAAATAGAGATGAAAGATATGTTTATAACCTAATCCCGAGACCAAGTCAGCATGGACTGGTCAATAAATAAATAAGTATGGGGAGATAAGGAAAGGAAACAAATAAAAATAATTAATTTCAAATTATATACACTCTTCATTATTTATCCAATAAATACTAAAACTTCAATGATTTTTACTTAATTCATATGAATATATTTTTCACCAAACTCTTTTCCTAGTTATTTCTAACAATATATATAAAATATAAAAATAAGTTAAAGATAATACCTTGTATATATGCTAAGAAATCCAACTTGTAAATTGTCAAATTCTCAACTTCCGAACATCATAACTTTCTCATAAGAACTCCAATTTCAGTCTACTCATCTTTAAACTTTCTCACAATGGAGGTGATTTCATTGAATCGAAATCCATTAACAAAAAGTCGATTTTGGGACCTAAGCACAACTGGGTTTCTGAGCTATTTATTTTATCTAGAACACGTTATTTATTGTTTTTATGATTTTATAACTTTTAATTATTCTCTTGATTTTGTATTTTAACACTAATTTATTTCATAATTTTTGGAGCTTATTTCTTATTTTAAATAAATTAAAAACTCTAATTTATAGGTGAAAATGAACTATATAACTTATACCATTATTTACTAATATACCTAAATTAATTTATTAAAATCTATAAAAAATTTGTGCATATTTTACTTATTAACCTAATAAATAATAAAATATAAAAATGATGTATTATTTATTAATTTATTAAATGAAAAATCCAAAACCTATTTATTAAGTATTATATATACATATTTATTAATATAATTTTTATATTTTGTAAAAAATTTATTATTTATAAAAAATAATTATACCATAATTTAGATAATTTAATTATCTATATTTTTCATTTTTATACCTATTTAAAATAATATTATTTATTATTTAATATATATATATATATATTATAAGGTATTTATCGATACTGGCCAACCAGGTGTTGACACATGTCAACACCTGGTGCCTTCTTCTTCAAGAAGGTCGGTCGGTGATTCTGTTCTAACCTCCAACCTTCAACTAATTTTCCCCGCCATTCCTTAACACCTTCCTTCGATCTTAACCATCCAACTTCATCTCCTAACAACCCTACCACACGCCAGCCATAGATTCGTACCTAACTCACTTGGATCTCCCTATAAAACCACTCCCAAATCTCCATTTTCCAACTAAATCTTCATGTACCAACCAACTCCAGAACCTCATTTGTCGAATCACCACCTTCATCGTTGTCCTCCGCCTGACTCTGGTTGTGACAAGGCCAAAGACGTGCGCCACGTGAAAGGGTGACCATCGGAGAAAGGTTCCAAGGTCGTATCTCCGCCTTACACCGCCGCAGCCGTGACATAGAGCTCTAGGAAGCCGACCCGTCGAGCGACAATCAGTAGGATCATACATCTTGCTACCCAGAAGTATTCCTCCATCTTTTATCTTTTTATTTCTCATCATTCATGCCCCGATTATCCATCCTAAGCGTGTCATTAGCTACATTGATTATCCTTATTAGATGCATAACCAAAATCCCTTTTCAATTCCGATTCAAATTCACACCAAATCGATTTCCATTCCTCTCTGTTTCCTCTTAGTTTCTGGAAACAACTTATAACCTGCAAATCATAAACTTCTTGGCCGATTTCAATTGCAAATCGAGCATACAAAACTTACTTGCATGTACTCATCATCGCTGGAGCATCAATTCATCATATGGACATCAAATTATTTGAATTGAATCAAGATATCTTACTTCCAGCTCCAGACATTGTCGATTCACCTTCTTCCTTGACATCTAGCTACCACCCTCCACCATCTTTGGACCTGCTCACCCGCACGCAAGATCGAGGGGTGTAGGAGACACCCCTCTGGCCCTGCAGGAGGCGAAAGCTTCATGTGGATCGCCAGGGAGAATTCGGAGAAGAAGCCATCTTCGCACGCTTGCGACAGAGGGAAAAACACTCAAGAACTCCAGGAAGCACAGGATGGCGCCACATGTCCTGCTTGGACGGCCTGGATCACATGCCCGCTTCTAATCTCTGCCGTTCACATGAAGGGGTAGAACTTTTGCATACTATACCCAAAAGAGATCCATAATTCAACTCCCGCTCCAAGGTTTCCAAAAAATTAAATTTAGGTCCGCACGTAGGGATCTAATTATAATACTTTTAGTTTTCTTTGCAAGTTCATATTTGCTTGGGATCCATTTGTAACAGAACAAAATTTATTTTCTTTGCACTTATACCATGTGCTGTAGGGTTGTTTTGGACCTATTTTGTTGTATTTTTCCTCGAATTTTCTAGGGTAGTTACCCAACTACCCTACCGACATTCTAGCTATTTTTCACGTATTTTAATCGCATATTTTTCTTGATTTGAATTTTGTAAAATCATGTTACTTTTTTGAGTGTTTTCTTGAGCTCTGCTGTAAAATGAAGAAGAAGAAGAATAATAAATTCTTGAGACTCTCTCTTTCCTCAAAAACTGCAGTACACTTATTCTGTCTCCTCGAGTTCGACCCAGGGGAATTTGCCTGGATAAAAATTAGTTTAATAGATTAAAATAGGAGAGAATCTTATTTGTTCATCTTGTTTCTCTCCCTCTCATGTTTTAATCCTAAATTTTGTTTGATCAATGCGGCTTCTGCCTTCGCGATTTTTCCTACAACCGACATCTCTGTCAACTAATTAACCGCTCTCAAAAACTGCGCTATCAAAATAGAGTCGTTGCCGGGTCACCTGCGTGACAGGAGGGAATACTTACAACTATACTATGGCGCGCACTCCTCCCCAACGGGTGTCTTACAGGGATTCTCGCTTTGTTAAAGGATCGACTGATCTCTTGAACCTAGAAGAATTTATACCTTCAAAGACCCCAAGAAAGCCAGAGGATCGCCTTACAATGCATTTCCGGTTGGCACTCAAACTTACCCTTCACGGGTTTATTGCCAACCCCTGCAAAAAATACAAGCCCCCTCTTGGCACGTGTATTGATCTCAGCGCCCCAACTGATGTTGCTAGTAGGTACTCAGAATCTCTCCTAATGCAATCCTCATTGATTACTCAGTAGTAGGAGCACGCCCCAAAAAATGAGGCCTTGGTAACTCCAACTATCTGAGTAATTGTTGAACAAGGTTTTTCGTGGGTCTAGTATGTCCTCACAAGGCGGAGACAAAGTTATCGTGGTGACCCATAAAAAACCCTGATTCAACAACAATTAACCTACAATAAAGATCAAGCGATGCAAAATAAAATACGGGGTTAAAATTTATTATAACTCTACAAAATGTGTGTATATGTGCAAGTATGTAGAGTGTCGAACACAAAGAGATAATCGGTGTAGCAGGTATATTATCTAGAAATAAATAATAAATAATATATGTGTATTTTGTACAAGTATTTCTCAAAGAATAAATGAATAAATGAGTGGGTTAAAACAAAAAACAATTCTTTATATATATTATATTTATATTTTTGTTTATTTTTTATTTTTTATTTTTTTATATTTTTATATTTTTTATTTTTTTATTTTTAATATATAAAAAAGGCTTATATATAACTATATATAATACAAGATAATATAATTATAAATACTACTAAACATAACTAGTTTACAGAATAAACCTTTTTTGTTTTTTTTCAATTTTTTTATTGTTTAGATATTTTTGTTAATTTTTTAGGGATTGTTAAAGTCCTAAATTCATAAAATTAGGGACTTTTAATTAGGATGAATTGTTTTGGAATTTAAAAATAATAAATAAAGTCAAAATTTTATAAAACTTTTTAATAAATAATATATAATAAAAAGAAAAATTAGAGAAATAAATAAATATTTTGGATTTTAAAAAGATTTTTTATAAATTTTAAAAGGATTTTGGAGTTTTTTAATT
The DNA here is from genome assembly GCA_037367405.1 of Ottelia alismoides. Classification (NCBI taxonomy): domain Eukaryota; kingdom Viridiplantae; phylum Streptophyta; class Magnoliopsida; order Alismatales; family Hydrocharitaceae; genus Ottelia; species Ottelia alismoides. The sequence goes on from JAZKJV010001375.1 coordinate 888,906, forward strand.
TTTGTGATTTTATTTTTTTTCTATTTTTAGGGATTTTTTGTTTATAGGTACAAAATAAAATAATAAATTAATATTTTTTTAAATTTAAAATATAGTTTTATTATTTTTTTGGATTTTTTAAAACAAACAGAAATCAAACATACTCTTTTGATTTTAATAAATATGAAAAATAGCGAAAATTCAAATCTAAAAATAGAGTGTGAAAGATCAAGCTAGCAAGCACGCACCCCCATTTTTTCATGATTTTTGGAGTAGGGGTGATATTTCTAGAAAATAGAAAACAAACAAGAAAAATGCCTGAACTTGATGGGGGGTATTTACAATTAAAATAAAAGTCAAGGGCGAATATGCGAATAACCCAATATTTTATAACTAATATTCAAACTTCAAATACTAAATGCTAATTACAAAATGTAGCAAGGGATTCCACACAAAATGCCCGGCTCACTTGGGACAATACGTGAGCTAAACTAGACTAGACCAAAATGCAATATGCAATAAATCTAGGACCTCCTTGAAAATATTACAAAAACTATAAAACTTGCTTAATTAATTATAGAATTAAAATGTCAATAATAAAGGTGGGAGTTACAATGCAAAATACCAAAAATAGGTGCTCGATCTAGTGGCTGTAGATGCTTAACTTGACACGTTGTAGCACTGGATGGCGCGATACCCCTTCGATGAGCAACGGATCGGATCAGATCGTGGAGCTTCATCGACAATCGAGGGTTGCTAGATATTAGATAGCAGAGATCAGAAATGGATTAGCTCGTTGATCCGACGGTCAGATGAACTCCCACCTGGAGCTCGCTCAATTTGGGCTATCTTCCTTCTCAGGCCTCCTCCGTCACTGCTGGGATGGGGGAAATGCTCTGACAGGTCGTGTGTGGTGATGGAGGTGTTTAGACGGGCTCGGGTCCCACGCTAGGGCACGGGACTGTCTGCAACCTGGGAGGCATTCTTTGATTTCAAAATCCCCTTAGATGGGGCTTCCAAGTGATGGTTCCTGCATGGATAGAAAGAAAACCTTCCGACAAAGCTGCTTGAGCTTTTATTATGTGGAATTGAGGTGGAATGGAGTTGGGGTGATGAGGTTCGATGAGGAGTGATGGAGAGGACCTCGACGATCCATATCTAAGGGGACATGGGTGAGCTGGAGGTATGCTATCGGTGGAAAGATGGCAAGGGAAGATAATGAGATGGTTGGTGGTAGACAGAATAGTAGGGTCACGCGAGACAAAGGTGGCAGGAGCTTTGAGATCCGGCGAAGACGTAAATCTATGCTAAACGATTAATCAAAGCATCAAATAAAAGACCTAAATAAAACTAGGATTAAACCTAACCTAAGAAATCAAAGAAACTAACCTCGATTTGGCCAAATCCAAAGAGATGGGACCTCGACGGTGGAAGACCACCAGAGATGGTGGAACCAGACTTCAATTCGCTCCTCCCCGCTGTGAGCCCTCTCAATGCGTCGATGTCACCAATGTGAAGAATATGAATGGGTCCGAGGGGTTAAGAATGAGAAGAAAGGAGCAACCTTCAAAAAGGGGGTGGATGAGGTGATTATATACAATGGCATGGGGTGAAGGTAGATGGGCGATTGCGAGAGAAGGATGGAGGGAATGATGCAGACGGGTCGACGTGGATCAGGGTTGTACGAGGAGTAGGTTGGGTGAAGGGCTCAAGGGCGAAGGAGGTATGGCGGAGGCATGAAAATGGGAGAATATGGGTAGGTCGCACGTCTGATAGAAGTCAGACGGAGAGAGAGGACGGTTGACCTAGGATCAACTATCAGAGGGCCCTAGTTGGTCCACGTTAACCAACTAGGAAAAAGAAATTAATAAATGGTTTGTAAATTCAAAATTAATTAATTAATTAATTAATTAAAAAATATAAAATAAAAGGTTTATTTTATGTAGTATTTTAATTTGATTTTTATTTATTTATATGGATTAATTTATTACAAGTTATTATTTACAAGTATAATCATATGTATATTTACCTATACATTGTATATTTTATTTTTATTTTTTAATTTATATTTTATTATTTTATTCACATATTTATATATTTATAACTTATTTGAATACACTAAAATATTTTTTATTTTATTTTCTAAGTTCATTTGTACACTTAATTAAATATAGGTATAAATTATATAAGTACATGTATAATATATTTATCTACGTATTTTGTAAAATTATTTATTTTAGTATATTTATGGTTTTATTTTATTTTAATTATTTACATAGAATGTAAATAATATTTATAGAATTATAAAAATAAATAATGAAAAATATAAAGAATAAATAAAATGAATATTTTATTCAAGTATATTGTATAATAAGGGTCCAAAACTTAAATGAATGACCCTAATGCAAAAGTTAAGTTTATATTATGTAGTAAAGATGATTTTGATGTATTTTGAGTTCATATGGAGAAGATATGGGTTTGGAAAGCTTGGATTTAGGCTTTTTATTATGAGTGTAAAATGTACAATGTATATTATAATGTGAAATAAATTTTGTATTTTTCTATATATTTTTATCTACAACTTTCATGTATAAAGTCTCATTATTTGAAGTAAAAATAAGAAATAACAAAACAGGTCCCAAAATGAACTATTGAAGAATAACTAAATAGGTTTTTTATTATGTTTTTTACCCTTATCTCCCCCTACTTTATTATTTGTCGATCAAATCAATTCTTGACTTGATTTCTGGGTTTAAGGTCATAAAATACCTTTGATATTTTATTTATTTTTCTTTTCTTTCATTTATTCCTTAATTTTGGTACTAATTATAATATTATATACATTATTTATGCAATAAATAGTGTGTTATTTTGTACAAATTAATGTTATTTACATGCATTTGATTAGGAATTAAAGGCCAAAATGATAGAGTAAAAGTGATGAGATGGAGATTCATCAGGGGATACTCGAACTATTTTTGGTTCGACTTGGAGGTTGTGAACCAAAAACAAGAGGGTTGTGAATAGGTACTTGTCCTCTACAGCGACGAGAGAAGGAGTAATGCTCCGTCCAGCATACATAGCCAGAGATGAAGGGGGTGCGGAGGGGGAATGTCATAGCAACGCAGGTTGGCATTGATTGGTGGTGGGCATAGAGTGATGGTTGGGTATCCAGCAAATGCATAGGTATGATTAGAAAATATGAAAGATAGTAATGAGTAAAATTGTCAATATTTAACTGTTTCCACCATTTTTAATGGACAAGTTGGATGATAAATAACATATGGTTATGTCATGTAATGGGTAACATCTATTCGGGGGTCTATGTGATTAGAAATTAGGCAGGGTTATACACGTAATAATGAAACTAATTAAAGTCATGAAGGGAAAAAATCTATTTAATAATTAAATAAAAAGGGGATACATATGTATGAATTAATTAATATACAAAGTTAGAATGATGTATTTTTCCTTTGATTTTAAATTATTTTGGATTTTTTTTGTAATTTATTAAGACACAAAAAAAATAAACTAAATAAAAAGAAAATAAATTAAAAAGATTAATTGTATACAAATAATAACAATGTAAATGCAGTAAATATGTAGGACGACCTTTTTTTTATCGACTACTAGAATGGAAGCGTTAACTAAAAGTATGATATCATTACACAAAATATATACATGTGATGATTTTTCATATCACATTTTTTGATGCGTTTTTTTCATCAAAATTATACAACTAGACCCTGAGCCATATACGTGGGCCTTGGGGTGGTCGATCGGGGCCACAGGTGGATCTTTATTCGCCCCACTAATATGTCTCCTGTAGTTGATTTCCTATCCTTGATAGAAGCTGAAGAGGCAGATAATAGGCGGTAAGTGGGTGAGAAGTCAAGAGGACTACTAGTCCTGAAGGACTGCATGCGCTGATTCTGGGACTGCCCACGTAATTACCTCAATGTGCGAGAAGTCACTCCAGATCATACATACTACCGGCAGAAAAGGCATTGATCCATTGGTGCTTTCAGGGGGGGGGGGGGGGGCTTAGCCCCCCCAACTCCCAACCAAACTCCATATATATGTTTAACATATAGTATAATATATAATCTAAATACATTATTTAATAATTAAAATTTACATGTTATGTATAATAGTCCTCCATATCTCAACAAAAAAATCAAATGTATAGAGAGAAAGATCAATGGGGCTACCCCTAGAGGGAGCTAACTTGGCTCCCCCAGCGTCATTTCACCCATTTTTTTGAAATTTCTTCCGTGAATATTCATCACTATATCCATATTATGCTATTCAAATTTCGTGTGAAACAGAGACTCCTATGACCTCCATCCAATCAATCATTTTTAACGGCAACAGAATTACTAAAAACGGCCATTATGGATGGAGGCCGTAGGAATCTCTATTTCACGTGAAATTGAATAACATTATATAAGGATATGTTGATGAAAATCCACGGAAGAAATTTTCAAAAAAATAGACGAAATGACGCGGGGGAGCCAAGTTAGCTACCCCCAAGGGGGCAGCTCCATTTTACCCATATATATGATCTAATTACAATAATTACATGTTAACATTACATGATATGCATAACCAGATATTGATACGTCTGTATATGTCCATCATCATATTTGTTTATAAACCGTCACGAATACATAATTTTTATTTTAACATATATGATATAGATAATGATTTTTTCCTTTGCATATACATATATGGATTTGGATACCTCTTTCATTTTTCAGGATCTTAAAACAAATATAGTTACATATTTTTCTAGTATATACATGTATGGGGACATATACATATTTGTATCCGCATGTTTGCAACCCTATTTTTATCTGCATCGATTTTAAAATAGTATGCATATAAATGTACATATGTCAAATATGTATAACAAATATGATAAGGGATTGGTAGACTTATCTATATTTGTTTGCATCCTTATAAGTAAAAGGTATTGTATAATGTCATTTGTTTGAACATATTAAATCTAATGGAATTGGGTAAAATGGGGTTGCCCCTAAGGGCAGCTAACTTAGCTACCCCCGCCTAATTTTTCCATTTTTTTCATTTTTTTGAAAAATAAAATCATGTAAATTTATTATTATATCCTTATATTATACTATTCAAGTTTCATGAGAAACAAAGACTCTTACGGCCTCCTTCCAAATATGGTCGATTTAAAAAATCCTACGACCATTAAAAAATGATTATCTGGATGGAGGTCGTAGAAGTCTCCATTTCTCACGAAACTTGAATGACATAATATAATGATATAGTGATGAATTTCCACAATTTTATTTTTCAAAAAAAATAAAAAAATATGGGGAAAATAAGGGCGGGGGAGCTAAGTTAGCTACCCCAAAGAGGCAACCCCATTTTTCCAATGGAATTACTTAGTATCACATTAATAAATATGTATTTCATGACATGAAGAATATTGTATGGATCTTTTTGTCAATACGATGTTTATAGATATTATTTATGTCTGATTATAAGTTTAGATGGGTATTTTTTGTAAAAATACCTTCTCAATATTAGTTTCAGTCAATTACGAAATTATTGGAAGTTCGCCTTTTAGATTGAATTCGTTTCCACACACTCAACCTCATAAATTGAAACTTCCGTCAATTTCTATGTATCCTCCTAATTTCTCTCAAATCTGATGCCATTTCCTATTTTATCTTAGTGGTTAAAAGTCCAAGAAATATTTAAGCAACTTAAATCTCATTTAAAAGAGAATCAGACTCTTTACCATTTATATAAAATAGCAAATGATCGTGGATTTGAGCGAAAATCAGAGGATATATATAACATTATTCGAAGATTCTATCTATAGGTTAGATTTTAAGAAACAAATTTGAACAAAATAGTTACAACACCTCCTTTATAGCTCACATTACAATAGAGCAACCCCTCCCGAAATATTAACCACTAAAATGCTAAGGTAAATTAGATAAATAATTTGCCCACTCCATCTAAATAATTTAGCCCCTCCAAGAAGAATTTTCTGGCTTCGTCCCTGCCTATGTTGAAAATGAACGGGCCACTGAGCCTATGCATTAATTTGATTATACAAAGTCCGTGTAAAATTTTAAAAAAAGCCTCCATTTAGGGATGAAAAAAAGATCAGATAAATATCATATACAGGTAGAGTTGCTAATCAAATCAAACATGTGCATGTTCGTTTAGTGTCTATTCGATTAATCGAACGATGTTGAATGAACTAAAGATGAACTACATATTTTACCGGATAAGCTTAAAACTAAACATTAACCAACAAACATTCATTCGAGAAATATTCAACTACAATTACATTATATATACATTTATTTATATAGAGGGAGTCTTCCAATGAGATGTGTCTTTCATTAAATTTAAAAAAGTACCACCACATTTGTAAATTGTATGATAATTTTGTAAAATATAAATTGCATATTGTAAAATAACGATGATCGTACTGTTTTGTAAAATATAACATCCATATTGTAACTAACATTTTTGTCCAATATAATAATATTTTTATAAATCTTTTCTTGATATATGTTAGTATTTATTATTGAATTTATAGAGTTAGAAATTGTAAAATAGATAGAAAAATACCTAAATTGATGTGGCTTTTCATGCATCCATGAAAGTTCCCCTCACCCATGTGTGTGTATGGGATTGATAGGGTTACCCCAGGCTGCGGCCGTGTCTTTTTCCTGTAATTTTTTAATATTTTTTAAATATCATCGTGTATATTCTTCTATATATACCTTCAATATGCTATTCGAATTTCGTTAGAAATGGTGACTTATATGTCCTCCATCTATAACGGGTCGATTACAACAATGTTTAAACCGTTAAAACTACTTGTTCTAGATGGAGGGTACATGAGTCTCTGTCAGACAAAATTCAAATGACATATTGTGTGTGTGTGAATATACATGGTGGTATTTAAAAAATACGGAAAAATGGCGCATGGTAGCCATATTTTTTTCCGTATAGGGTTCAATGGGGCTGCCCCCGTCTCATTTTACGGTATTTTTTTATTTTTTTTCAAACATAAATTCATATATTTTTATTACTATATCCCTCTAGTATGTCAATCTAATTTTGTCAGATTCAGAGACTCATATACTCTTCATCTAGAACTGGTCGATTACATCGATTCTAAGACCGTTAAAATTACATATTTTAGATGGAGGCATTGGAGTCTCTATTTCTAACAAATTTAAAATGCCATCTTAGATGGATATAGAGATGGAAATACATGAATTTATTTTTGAAAAAAATATAAAAAAATGTCGGAAAATGAGATGGGGCAACCATTTTGACTGCCTTAAGGGGCAACCCCATTTTTCTCATATATGTGTGTGTACGCATAACAAGCATAACAAGTTGGGTAAAAGGAATTATGTTATCAATATGGGGATTCATTATATGAGTCATTTATTATTATTAAAAATTTTTTATAAATGCTTGTCGCAGTACAGAACTTTATTATTGAACTCCTATTTTCAAGATATTCATTTTTAACAAACTTGATTTGAATCAAATTGTTAACGAAATTACTATTGAATCAAACTCAAATGTTCATTTTCCAAATGAACGAAACTTGAACCTTTCAGAAATTGAATATAGATTCGTTCATTAAAGTTCAGTCTAATTAGCAACCATAATCATCAGTACTTTCATAACGACATTCACTTCATCAATATTCATTATGGAATTAGATTGCTCAGATATGAATTTGTTTATCCACATCCTTGCTTTTGTCATATAAGAAGTCAAGTCGAACATTCATCGAATAGGAATATGGTCGAATAATGACCAAATTCGAACATAAATCAAATGGTTGATAATTATTAAATGACTTAAGTAACATATATCATCTTAAAATATAAGTACAACTACAATAGGTAATACAAATATTTATGAATGATTGTCGGTAGAAAATGATTGTTATATGTCTGTCGATGGGTAGATAAAATTGGTCATGTTTGGCCTCCTATCCCTCCGTTATCAACCTCGCTTCATAAAATACAAATAGCTACCATTTATCTAACATCTTTCTCTAATATAATTAACTTCTATCCTTTATCCCTTCTTATCCAATCGAACAAAGAATAACAAATAACTACCACTTATCCCTTCTCATCTTAGAGAATCCTATCTATGGAATATATATATATACACACACACACATTTTGAATATATAAAATACAACAAATATATATATAATACATTCTTAATATATAAAATACACCAAAAAAATAAATCTATATATGCATATATATATATATAAGTATCAATATCTATCTATGGAAAATAACATGTTTTTGCACCTACAAAAATATTCATGTATACAAATACATTAGCACAAACACAAGTTCACACGAACACATGCATATACATAAAATAGATAATATAGGTACATAACATATCCAAATATCTATATAAATATACATATTATTTATAATGGGATAAATATATACTTTTTCACATATCTAGTAAAGTGCATACATAATGTATGTGTTAGCCTTAAGTATAATTTTTTCCATACACAATGTCAAATATTATACACATATACATATACATCTAAATATCTTTATGAGTTTATAATAGTATCATGTGTCATAAAATCCCCCTCTTTATAAGAAGGTTATGTTGATTAGTTTGTTAATATCAGTGTGTCGTTAACTAAAGGTCAAGAGTTCAACTTCCCCAATGATGTTATTTTTTAAATAGCAACAACTTTGTATGTTATTTAATTTTAGCTGAACCTGATTGAATAATATTTTAAATTATTCTATATTATAATATAACTAGTAGATTTAAGTCCAGTTCAGTGGTTGAACCGATTTTCGAGTCGGAGTGAACCTAATATCGACATTTACCCATTTTCCATATAATTGGAGGACGATTTCATAATTATGTCAAGTTTAAGAATATTTTTAGTAGATAAGACAAGAGATCTTTGCTCCCATATGGGGTGGAAAACTTGACACCAATCTTGGAAGCAAATGGCGTTCCTATCTCCATAGAAAAGCATGAAAGGGACCTTCATGACCTCATCTCAATCATAGAGAAATTGATGGATGGATTTCTATGTAGAAAAAGAATCACCTTATTTTTCCATGGGACAAGACTTTATGAAGAAGATGTCAATGAAAATGATAAGAAAATTTTTTCCAAGGATGTGCCTTTATATTCTATAGAGTAGAGACAACTCCAAAAACCTCATATTACATGCGCAATCCTTGCTGGTCATTGCCCTTGATCAAACCGCAAACCGACTTCACCTTTCCTATCACCTTTTCACCATTTTCACTTGGGCCAACGAAGAATGATATATGCTAGTTTAGACTCAATCATCAGTGACAATTGAACTTTAGTTGGTCCGGAAAATTTCATTATTGCTTGAAAAGACTTAGAAATGGTATGGGTAGAAGAAAGAACACCCCAAGCATAATCGCACATTCAAAATTCACAAAGTATGAAAGTGTATTATAAGAGTGGGGATGTACTACTTGATAACTTGAGCTTATATTTTGAATGGTACATGCATGAACTTAACATGTTGTCAAGGTCATTTTCCTCAATAATAGTCTAGGAATTTAAGTTTAAAACCATACAAATGAAGCCATCTCTTATTTATATGTGGCACTAAAAAAAGATATACTATAATATAATTATAAAAATTAAACTTAGCATGAGCATATACATATATAGACATAAGCACACATGCACCTGTGCGCACACACATATATATAGAGGGTTGATCACGCAACCCATCTTTTCCCCCTCTCCCAATCCTTTGGCATTCTTCATCAACCCTTCTCTTCCACCTCCCTCCCTTCCCCAACGAAGGTTGCTCTTAAAAAAACCACCGATTGCCCTCCCATCGACATATCCCTTCTCCAGACCTCGATGCTCCTCACTCTTCTCCATCCCACGCCTCTCATTTTTCTTCGTCTTCGTAACCCCTTTCATAGAATCCTTGCATGACGGTCATGCAACCCCGTTAGCATGATCTCCAGACCTCGCTCCCGCCTCAATCATATATTTTTTTGTGGGCCTGATAGGGTGTTGCCCCCACAACCCCCTTTGCTGCCTCCTTCACAGGTCCGTCTCTCTCTCTCTCTCTCTCTCTCTCTGTGTGTGTGTGTGTGTGTGTGTGTGTGTGCGTGCGTGCGTGCGTGCGTGCGTGCGCGCGCGCGCGCGCGCGCGCGCGTGCGCGTGCGCGTGCGTGTGCGCGTGCGTGTGCGTGTGTGTGTGTGTGTGTGTGTGTGTGTGTGTGTGTGCGCGCGTGTCTATGTGTCTGTGTGTGTGTATGGATTAAATGTGGCTACCCCTAATGGAAGCTAACTTGGATACCTCCGCCATTAATTTGTTTTAAGGTATTTTTGATAACAAATTGGGAAGGTTTAATTTATTAGATGACAACATATTCTCATTCTAATTTCATATAAAACAAATAATCATAATCCCTCCATCAAGAAACAGTTATTTTCAGCATTTCTGTTACCGTTAAAATTTGATAGACTTGATGAATGGGATAGGAGTTTCGAATTGAGTTAAAATTTAAATAATAATAATATGTTGTCATATAATGATCTAAAACCCTCCATGTTTTATTATAAAATACTATAAAAATGAGAACTAAAGGTTGGGGTAGCCACATTTTACCCTATATATGTGTATATATAGGCTTTGATGGGGTTACGGCTAAGGGGAGCCAACTTGGCTACTTTATTTTTTTTATTTCTTGAAGTATTTTTCAAAAATACCTATGAATATCTAATCCACTAGATGACAACATGTTGTTATTCGAATTTCATGTAAAAGATACATTCATAACCCGTCTATCTATAAGCGGTCAATTTCAGCAATTTGGGATAGTTAAATTTGACAGTCTTTATGGATGGGATAATAGTTTCAAATTGAGTTGAAATTTAGATGAGAACATGGAGTCATATAGTGATCTAAATCTCCCTATGACTTTTCAGAAAACATATTAAAAACAAAAAAATAATAACGATGGAAGTAACCAAGTTGGCACCCATAAGGGGTGTAGCCCCATTAACCCCCCCCCCCCCCACACGCACACACACATACACACATACAAGAGTGATCATGTGAGATGTGGCATATATGAGATGGTAAGATGGGTAACCTCAACCATTAATTTTACCATCATTAACAACATGAAATCTTAGAAAATTTAGATTACCATATATTACCATGGCGTTATTTCAAATTCAACTTAATTTGAAGCTTATATCCCATCCATCCGATTATCAATTTTTAACGGTTTTAGGACCAATGAAATTGATCAATCAAGATGGATATATTAGGAAAAAAATTTCACGAAATTTGAAATATACGGTCCACTCATTATTCCATCTAAATCCCATGATTTCATGTCGTTAATGATAGTAAAATGAATGGTTGAGATTACTCATCTCATCATCTCTTATATGCCCCATCTCACACGATCGCTCCTCTCTTCTTTCTCTCTCTCTACACACACACAAAGACATACAGAAAATTAGCATTCAACTTTAAATCAATCATTGACGAACCATAGACATACACACACATACATACATACATAAATACATACATACATATATATGTATATGTATATATATATATATATCAAATTTCTATTGTTTCCTGCAAACTTGACAAAAAATTAGAACTTGAAACAAAAATTAGTACAACGTTACTAAAAAATATCAAGTCAATTTAACGCATATTTTGAATAAAAAATTCAAGCAATTTAGTAAAAACAAATGGTTTTTTCAAGGACTAAAACTACAACATTATCGCATTTACAATCTTGCAGTTAAACATGTTTAATATTACATTATGATGCAAATGATAAATAGAATATTTGCTCACAAGTTATAATGATAAAATTGACCTGAGCATATAATATACTTTTGACTTTTCCCTCAAACTATTGGAGGGAGAGGTTATACTGAAGCACACGTGTTATTGCAAAAGGGGTAAAGAGCATAATCGTATTTACAGAAACTTGGAGGGATACAAGTGTTAAAATTCCTCAACTTAAATTTTAATCTGAGAATAGTAACATTCTCGAATAGGGATGGGCATTGGGTTGGGCCGGTCCGACCCAGCCCGAAGCTCGGCCCAGTCCAAGCCCAATAGAGCATTGGGCTGGGCCTGGGCCTAAAATGTTGGCCCAAAAATACTTTGGACCGGGCTCGGGCTTGGCTCGACCCAACCTGACCCGGCCCAAGGCCCAACCCGTTCGAGGGCCCGAAGAATGGTCTGAAGTTGGCCCGAGGGTAAAGCCCAAGACCCAGTCCAAACATGGGCATGGGCCTTAGTCAAGGCATTTTCCCTACTAAGGTATACTGTATACGATTGTTGAGTACCGATATTGCTATTGGTTATCTGTTATTTTCTCATTGGAATATTACTATTGTTTAGCCATTGTTATAGATTCAAGATATGTGCAAACTTAGTTGTTTTGTAGACATCTTAGATTCTTGTGCATGGTTTATAACTACTTTAATGCAAACATTCTTATGCTTTTAACTTCTTTTTTTGCGCTTGATTTAGGGATGTGTAATCCTTCTCTTGAATGTATAGCATGGTCCATCATTTCCTTGTTTCTCGTCTTGTGATTTTCATGACTAGGAAATGAACCAAGGCTTGGGTCGGCCCGACCCATGCCCGGCCCAAAGGAAACGGACCGGGCCTGGGCTTGGGCCGAACAACACCAAAATTTGCGGGTCTAGATCCCACCCAAGGCCCGAAATATTTAGATGGGCTTGGACCTGGTCCCTCAGGCCCAATCCAACCCGGCCCATGCCCATCCCTATTCTCGAATATATTTTAGGGGTGGATGAGCAATTTTTTTCGGTGGAAATTTATCTTCAATACGTGTCGAGTGCTTGTTGGCCGTTTGCAGCACGAGAGCCAGTTCCCCACGTCAGAAGGAGAAAGGTCAAATGACTATGATAACCCGGCACGTGGCCCGTGTTCTCCACCTTATGCCATATGGATGGGGGGTGGTTTCGGCAATTCGCAGGTTTGAAGTCGAGGTTGACGTGGATTACCTGCTCTGCACGCTATACACTTGAAGGAGACCTTGTCCACGGAGGCCCCACGTTCCCGCACGCCATATATGCAAATTGCCCGGTGGATAATTGATATGAAGCTCTCGAACTATATAGAAATTGTGCTTTTACTGGTAGTATATGTTTGTGGATTTCACTACAATAATGATGATTCCATGAGGAGGTTAGTACGGAGAAAATTAACATTATTATTTTAATCCATACCCACATCACAGCATTGGGCCGGTGCCTTCAGGCTCGAGATGACCCGGCCCCAGGCCCAAGTAATTTGGAAGCTCCCTCGATAGACACACACATATGGTTCCAAGTGGTTTGGGCTGATTGTCTATGCTTCGCTTCTTTCACATAAGGTTAGTACTTAGATACCAGTTGATGTAGGCCACATTAATTAGTATCTAAGTGTAGTCTAAAGCAGGGAGCTCTGGGAGTTGTGGTTTACCTGAAGGAGAAGGTTCAGTATGGTTTAGGACGGTTTCAAGACTAGACTTTTCAGGGGTCGGTTACATATCAGTGATGAGGGTTGGCACACAATACAATGTGGAGATTGACTTGGCATACAATAAAGTGTGGGGATTGGTTTAGCATGATAAAGTGTGGGATCAAATGTTTTGGATCAGTGTTACTATCACAAGGATAAGAATAAGGATAGGGATTAAGGATCTAGGTTTTCTGGTCAGTTTTAGTGTGGTGTGGGTTTGCACAATTACCAGCTTTTGTTCAATTTTCAGCTTCTAGTGGTTCTTTCTTCATTAATTATTTAGCACCACACTGGGCAACATTGCTCATGACGTACCTACTTTCGTGAATATGATAGGTCCTTAGGAGGAGCCACAACGGTGAGCGATTTGGTTGGTTCAGTTCTTTAGATGTTGTTGTTGTTGTTGTTACTTCTGGGTATGTACACTTTTGTAGTTTTTACTACTGTCTTTACTTGTACCTTTTGAGAGATGTATATCATATGCTTATAGACATTACAATGATACATATATATAGAATCTTGTGGACATGGTTACATGATGCATGTAAATGAGAAAAGTTTATTGCATTTTCTATTGTTTTGTTCATGCTATGCTCCTAGCTTTCTTTCCGTCCTTCAAGTGTGGGATTGCTTTACGTGAATTGGATTGCCAAGTATCTAGATCTTAGGGGGAGGGATGCCACATCCTCACTCCTCATCGATCATCTATACACCATCGTAGCACATCAATCACCTTCACAGATCCCTCAAACCACTCCTCTTCTTCCCCCTAGACCTTTCTCCACCTCGATTACTTCTTCGCCTTGCACAAGTGAAGAACCCATCATGGCTCCAACTTCTACACCTCAATTCAGCCCTCCACATCATTCAATTCAGCCCCAAATCGACTTTCCCTCACTTCGACTATCTCCCTAACGACTGCAGGTATCACGAGGCTTCAATGATCGGAAGGTCCGAAGCCTATCCTCTCAAGTTCTGCCTCCGATGAAGCTTCACTAACCCGTTGATTTAGCCATTGCAGGCTCATCTCTGATTCTCCACCGCCTTCATTAGATCACCATCGCCCTTCCCCCGAATGTTAGGGAATCCGAAGAACGTAGGAGAAGGATCATAGCCCTTAGGAGCTCCGCTTATGCACCACTACCTGCAGAGGAGCTCTGCCTGAGAGTGTACAGATATCGTTCGATCAAATCTCATCAACTTTGATCTGACAGTCCTGATCGTGACCGAGCCTCTTTCCATCCCTTCAAGCTCCGGTGAGTCCAAACCTCACCCGAGGCATCTGTAGCAAGCCGCGTGTCTTGAGCCTACCCGTGCCCCGATCCTCCAGCCTATCAAACCTCACGAGCTCTATGTGTGTCGCCCTGGGCTATTTACACTCCATCTATGCTGGAATATCTAAATTACAGCTATATCCTCCCCCTACTTAGACTTTTCAAATAAGACCCTTCCGGATTATTTCCTCTGTCTTTAGCATGCCCCTCCACCCCAACTCCCAAGTCCACCACAACATAGAGAGGGGAACGAAAATGAGGAGATCTAAGAGTGATGAGCACCTTGGTTGGTTGAAGCAAATGACAAATAGGAGGGGATTAGGCATGACAAGGAGGAGGGGTTGGAGAGCGAGAAGGAAGAGGGTGCATGTGTCGAGGGCTGGGTACGATGAGGAGGAGGAGGATGGGGGAGAGGATTGGATTCAAGGGCTGGGTACGACGAGGAGGAGGAGGAGGAGGAGATTGGAGGCAAGGATTGGAGATGGTCAAGTGGTGTAGGGGCTAGGAGGGGGTGATGGGTCCGGGGATGATGAATTGGAGGAGGTTGGGGGTGCAGGGGTTGGTAACGACAAGGTGGAGAGGGATAGGTGCGGAGATCGAGGGTGTGCACGGAGTGGGTACCTGATCTATTCGATCTCAATCCATCTAGTCCCGTCATTACGGATCATGAATCAACCCGACCCGTTCCAACGGGTATCTGATTACAATGGATACCCAGTCTATATGAGTGAATCACGGGTATGCGCAGATACCCGTGGGTTATCACTAAAAAATAAACTTGGTATAAATTGAAAGATTGAGAAGTACATGGAAATTCCTTTCAAACTAATCATCTAAAACATTTGTAAATAACTGCGTATATATCTCGTATTCCACTAATTTTGTGCACTGCAAAATACTCCAAACTTCAATTCTCAATTCCCACCACTTATAGTACGAGCAGTGGAAATAAAAAAATGAATGTGGATTTGATCATAATTAAGATTGTAAAATGTCTAGAGGCTATACTAAAATGTACATGGTAAGTTGTTCGGTGCAACAAGCACTAGTAGTTAATAAATTAAAAGAAAAGAATGATTGATTAACTCTAACTCCTATAATACATGATTATTCTAGATACGACTTATTAACCAATTAACTCTAACAAAATTCAGGTTGATTCGTATTCATCGGATCAAACTTAAATCAAAACCATACATCCTATGGCAAGGAAGCAACCCAAGCATTCCTTGTACATTGAGGTATTGCAGGAAGAGATCCGACACCTCAAAAACATGATTACTCAATCCAATTAACATCATCACATATTATTAAACTATCATGAACATGATTGTTCATTAAAATCCTAATTATGCCTCTAAGAAAAAAGAGGTGATAGAGAAATAATAACAAGATTGAGCATCTCTAAAGAGAACAAACACAGATCTTACCCTTAGTCTCTATCTACGGGAAAAAGGGAACACCATAGTAAGATTCGGTTATCTTTTTATGTGAATATTGACGATGACGATGACCATCTATCATGCAAACTAGAGGATCTGAGATGAGAGATGCCCCAGGCTATGCGGGTGGATGGGTGGTCTCCCCATTACGATAAACCAACTCCTCCTCAATCCCACAAGGGAAGACATCCCCTTTGATGGCTTCGTCATAATGCCCTTCGATGAGAGCATCGATCGATTCCTCAACATAATGGCTCCAGATGTGACCAAGGAGACCAAACTGCGGCAGTAGAGGTAGAAGCAAAGAGGTAACATCTAGGGTTTTAGTGGTGGTGGCAGTGGTGAGGGGGGAGTGAGGGATCGAAGGAAGATTGGGGAGGTACTCGGAAGGGGTAGCCGACAAGGGTGTTGGGTTTCCACGGCTGTTGCTTTGTCGGAGTGGAGAAGGAATGTGTATCGTCAGGTGGGGTGTCAATCCATGGCATTTACGGGTTGCTCCATGGGTATCCAAAGTCCACTGGGTCGAGGCACCAAATTTCATGGGTTGCATTGGACTGGGTACCGGACCCGAACTACTACAATGGATATCAATGGGTTTGGGTCAATCCACATGGATCAGATCGGATATCCATGCAATCCAAAAATTATGCACACCCCTTTGTACCTCTTACCTTTTTGTTCCAATTACAATTCTATCATTAAGTTGACATCCGTTTGGGATGGAAATGATCACAAGTGTTAATAGCCCAATAAAGTAGGGGCACAAGTGATATTTCACAAAAACAGGAGAATAATTGTAATTGTAGAATCTCGAAGAGATACAAGCGTAAAAAATACATTTCTTTACATTTTTCTAACAAATAAGGTTCCTAATCCCATTACAAACATCAATGATTAATGGAATTGAAATCCTGGTGGGGCTCGCTATTATATAATAGGGACAAAAAATGACTAGAAAGTTAACTCATTACAAAATTATATACCGGATAGATATAGTTGATGTCTATGTAGATTAGATATATCTTTGTTTCTCAAATCAAAACTCTCCTTACACATGTCCGGTGTTGTAAGGTCGAAAGGAAACATATCATCAACTTTGAATGGACACATCGATAAACTATGACCACAACTTTAACTGACTTAAGGTAGAGAAATTTCTTGTTGTGTAAACAACAATTTCATGAGAAAAATAGTTTGGTAAGGAGAAATTGATTTGGTAACATATTTTTATAGTAAAATACTTCTAAAACATTTTTTATATAAAATGTTTCTTTTTTTGGGGGTTCTTAGTTAAAAACGGAGGCAAATAACCGCAAGGGAAAACATCGCGTCAGATTTCCCGCTTCTGCCAAGGAGAACGGTGGTCCCCACTTGTTGCCACGCCATCCTCTCGTCACGTCCCCGCGGTCCCCCCCGGCCGAGGCCACTTCCCATTGGCGGCGGGGACCGCAGACGACAGCGAGGTGTGGGGGCCACAGTCAATACGCGGCCCTTTGTCATTGGCTATTGGCACACGGGCTTTGTTATTTTATTCCAGTGGATCGGTGGTCCCTCGGCATCTGCGCGCTCCACGTGTCGTAGAAATGTCGTCTCCCGGGATCCGCTCGTCCAGTCACCTCCGCGTTCTCACCGGGGCCTTGTAGTTTATGCTTGATGACGAAAGAGATGAGCGGTTAAGGACACCACCTCATGGAGTCACCGCTCTTTTATTACTGGGGGAGTCTAAATTTGCGGACAATCAGATAATTATTGCTGCAATTACAAAGCATTCTGAATCAGATAATTATTGAGTAATCAGATAATTTTGGCGCGGAATATCTACTACTGATGGTGTTTGCTATCTCTGTAAAACCACGAGTGAAACTGCATCTCATCTATTCTTTGAGCGCAGCTACTCGATGTTTGTCTGGGATGGGGTAATCTCTGCCCTCGGCCTCCCCCATCTGGGAGCTACCAGCCTCCTCTCATACTGGACATTTGTACTAAGATTCCTTATCTTGACGTGAAGATGAAGACCGCTGTCGCTCTTGCCGCAACCACTTGGACAATTTGGAAGGAGCGTAACTGTCGTTGGACTATGGGGCGGCCTTCTTCCCCACAAGACTTGACCTGGAGTGTTTCTAGACCGGTGACAGATGCTCTTAACTAGCCATCTCTGAAGCTCTTGGATTTTGGCTTTCTTGCTCTCTGCTAATTTTCTGATTAGCCTCTCTCACAATGGCTGTTCTGCCCAATTAATGCCGTTTAGGCCTCTATTGTAACAACAGGTCTTTGGAACTTTTTTAATACGAAGTTTGCTTAGCAAAAAAATAAACCTTGATATATCCAATTGCAATTTGCCAACATTCAAATAAATCCACATCATATCGGGTAACACATTGCAAAATTTACATATATGAAAATTATAGGCGCAGCCCCCATCGTTTCCCTCACGCGCGTCGCCACCTCCCTCCTGTCTCTTATGCCACCACGGGCATCGGCCCTTGACTCCCGTCACCGCCGACCTCCCCGGTAACCTCTCACCGCAATGGCCTTCCACAACCGCCTCCCGGGGGACCTCTCCATGCAGCAGCACTACTCCTCCGACCCCCAGCTGGGAGGTGAGTCCACCCCGGCGGTGATCCGATCCATCCTCCCCTCCTCCCCGCCGTCCTCTTCCTCCTCAAAGGACCCCAAGGGCGACCTCCACCGTCTCTCCGCCCCCACTTGGCTCAACGCCGCCCTCCGCCACCATCACCAACACCCCTCCTCAGACGACGACCAGGTCCTCGCAGCCGCCGTGGGGGAGCTCAGCGCCGCCACGGGTGGAGGGGAGCAGAGCGCCGCGGCGGTAGTAGCGGCGGGGGAGGGGGCGTGGGAGAGCGCGAGGCAGAAGGCGGAGATACTGCAGCACCCGCTGTACGAGCAGCTGTTGTCGGCGCACGTCGCGTGCCTGCGGATCGCCACGCC
Organism: Ottelia alismoides; assembly: GCA_037367405.1. NCBI lineage: Eukaryota > Viridiplantae > Streptophyta > Magnoliopsida > Alismatales > Hydrocharitaceae > Ottelia > Ottelia alismoides. Next base: position 908,146 of record JAZKJV010001375.1, read on the forward strand.
TGTGGACCAGCTGCCCAGGATCGACGCGCAGCTCGCGCAGTCGCAGCACGTGGTGGCTAAGTACTCGGTTCTCGGTGGCGTGGGGGTTGACGATAAGGAGCTCGATCAGTTCATGGTCAGTTGATCTCCTCGGATTATTTTCCCCTGTTTTTTTAGGGTTTGAGGCTGTTGTTGGCGGGAATTGGCGGGTGATAATCGATAGGGTGGAGCGATTCGGGTTGGTTTAAGTGGCGGTCATTGGAGATGATTGCTTGGGTGTTGATGGGGCGTTTCAAGTTGATCTCTTCGAGTTTTTTTTTCTGATTTTTTTAGGGGTTTCGAGGATGCTTTGGTGGGAATTGTCTGTTGTTTACAGATAGGGAGTGATTCAGGTTTGTTAAGGGGCTCTAATTGGAGGATTTCTGATTGGTTGATGGTCAGCGGGTGTTTCATCTCTCTTCCGTTGATCCCTCCGGAATGTTCTTTGTTTTTAGGGTTTTCAAGGTTGTTTTGGTGTGAACTGTCAGTTGTCGATCGTTAGGAGGTGATTGGCTCAACTTGAGGAGCACCAAGTAGAGGGGAATTGGACTGGTGGATGTAGACGGGTGTGACAGATTGATTCGTGGTGAGGAACGGTGTGTGTGTTCTATCTCCTTAACTTATTATCATTTTGGGATGCTGAAGCTTTATTTTTTGATCAAACAGTGAGGGACCAGCTCAGTTTAAGGTGCATAAAATCAAGGGAATTTGATTAGTGTTTGTCGATTGGAGTGACTGGTCAGTTCTTGGTGAGGAAGAGTGTGTTATTCTTGTTTTTAGGGTGTGTTTGATGCCTTTTTTCTGTGAATTTTTGGTAGTCGATCTATGGCTAGTGATCAGTTAAACTCAAGGAGCACGAGACCAAAGGAAATTTGACTAGTGGACATCGATCTATGGGTAGCGAGATACAATTTCGCTGTTCTTTAAAAGGTTCTCGTTTTAGGATTCTTGAATCTATTTTGGTTTAAATTGTAGATGGTCAATAAAATTTAACTCAATTAGTTTATGGCAAGGAATAGTGCCTAGCAAGGAATTGGTCTTTTTCTGGGCTTGGAGACCATCGGTTTAAGTTTCCCTGCAGGGAGCGATTGGCTTGCAGCTACCACTGTTCAAATTGAGGGGAATAGGTTAGTGGACATCTAAGAAGCTTTATCACTTTGTGATGGATCTTGTTAATAAATTGTGGTCGTAGAATCGATTTGGTGATTAACAGACTATTGTTAAGTCGTGTTTGGATGGAGGGACTAGGGTTTTGTGGTTTCTTACTGTGTGAATCATCTTTAAGTGGTGGATTCAGATTGATCAATTTGGTGCCAAAAGCTGCCTGCTTTTACTTATAGAAGTAGCTGGTCCTTTCTAGCAAGCATTATCTTTAACTATTTTTCTGGGGTTTTGTCTTCTTCTTTTCCTTGTTGATGAAAGCAATCTACAGAATGTGAACAAGAGGAAAAGACTTATCTGGCGATTGATCAACCAGTTTATTCTGTCTGAACCGACGATCTGAATTCACTCATTCTGTTCATCTCTCAAGATTGATAATTATGAATAAATTTTACATGTAGTATTTTTTACGCTGGATGTCGCCTACTTAACGCAATCCCCCTCAGTCGGGGATTTGAACCCTGTTCTTTTTGGGTGGTAGGCACACTGCTCTACCACCAGACCATTGAAGTGGGTACTATCAAAGGCTTTTTACGTATTGAAAAAACTATCGAAGTCTTAGGTTTCTTTCTTTGGGGATTGCTTGATAAGATTTAGTATCTGAACTATTCCAAAGATTTAAAATTGTGTTACATATAAATATTCAGTTTTATAAAATTTACAGTTCAGTTGCTTATTCCATTTAACGGAGGAAAAATCTTCATATTATATTAATTGCAAAATGCTTTTTTTTTCATTTACAAATTAGTGGAGGAACTAGTGGGTTTAACGAAACTAATCTTGACCTGTGAATTTTCCATAGAATATAGGCAAACCAAAATTGGGATTGGTAAGTGGGTGGAATCTGCATCATTGCTGTTTTGTGAATTCCTTGTACCACACTTTTTTCAATTAGATAAAAGGACAGGTTTTCCTTGGAGGTTCTTTATTTGGTCGATCTTTTATTGTATACATGACTAGGTCACAGTTTGTTTGATTGTCAAACAGCATGTAATTTAGATGTTTTTTATAGCAAGACAAATTTGGATCTTTTTTTGGAGCAAGGCAAATTCCGATGCTTCTCTCTCTATCTGTCTATCTGTTTTTTTCCTCCTGGTTATTAGTGTGCCTAATAGTTGAGCTTGTTATGTTTCAGTGGTTTGTCTGTGACTCTGTATTTCTTCTTTAGTTTTAGTCAGCGAGGACGATTGCAGAAAATGTTGATACTTTAAATTTGGTAAATGTCTTGGCTTGGCCACTCTGCAAGAAACCAGTTTATATCCAAAGGATTCCACTCTTCTTATATTTAAAAAAGTTTACTAGGTGGATTCATTTATCTGTTATAAGAAAAATATAAATGACTTAATGATAATCATCGGATCAATAAGGATTACATTAGTACTTATAATATCTTGTTATTGTGTTGTCTTTTCAATTTATTTTGCTTAGTTTGTACAGTTCCCTTCTTCTTCTTCTTACTAACCCATTCCGAATTTTGTTGCTTGTAATTTTCTTTTTCTTTTTTTTGTATTCGGGGGCTCTTCCAGTTACAATTTTGTTATCCTTTATTAAACTTGGCATCCCCCATCCCATGTCAGCAGATTCTTTGTTAAGCTTTGGATGTGGTGGACACTATATGATTAGAAGATTATTAAAAAATATTTAGTTGCAGGAAATGTGGTGAGTTGGAGGAAAGGTTATGGTGATTAGAAGGATTGGTTTTAGGCTGGGATATTCAGGTAAGACTCGAGTTCTCAATGAGATTTGTGCATAGAAGCTTACATGAAACTCTGGTAGAGGTGAAGTGATTCAAATCATAGCTTGAAATTTTGATGGAATTTCTATTTTCATAAATTGACGAAATCAAAACTGCAATACCAAAATTTGACAGGACTTCTTTACATTTTAATAATTTCGACCGAAATGAGTGAAATATTGTCGACATATTCCCGACATTTTCATTTCATTAAGTCACCGATATGCTGGTGAAGTCGACATATAATGCTTTGATTCAAATATCGCAGTATCATGATTGAATTGATTTGTAGGGAACCTTAAAAAAATAGTAATTTTGGAGAAGAGAATAAAATGTTGTGTATGTAACCGATTTGATTCAAGGAAATAACAACATGGAGTTAAGAGGAAAACCCGACAATGATTTTTATAGGAATCCCACTGAGTAAAATAATGTGGATAGGTGGATATCTAAAAGGATATGTGAAAAAAGATACTTTCATGTATATTGTAGTCGTGGTTATAACTTTTTTTATAATAACTACTTTTGGGGTTGGGGGGGGGGGGGGGGGGGGGATGTGCAGTTGATCACTTCTATGGATGGTTTGACAATGATACAAATTGACAAAATTATTTTGTTCAGTAAAGATTGCAAGGTCATTCGTTATTAAAGTTTAGATACTCAATACCTTTTATAGAACATGAAGCTAAATAGTGGAATCTTAGAATAGAGTTTTAAGATGAAGATGATCTACGAAGCTGGTTGGGATCTTGTCGGAAACATTATGCGAATCAACAGGGAGTCGAGACGTGATAGATTACTCACTAATGCGAATTAATAACTACTTTTGGGGTTGGGGGGGGGGAGATGTGCAGTTGATCACTTCTATGGATGGTTTGACAATGATACAAATTGACAAAATTATTTTGTTCAGTAAAGATTGCAAGGTCATTCGTTATTAAAGTTTAGATATTCAATACCTTTTATAGAACATGAAGCTAAATAGTGGAATCTTAGAATAGAGTTTTAAGATGAAGATGATCTACGAAGCTGGTTGGGATCTTGTCGGAAACATTATGCGAATCAACAGGGAGTCGAGACGTGATAGATTACTCACTAATGAGGTTCTAGATAAGGTGTTACTTTTCGGTTTCCAACCTCAAGCTCGGGTAAAGGAAGATGGTTATATTAGGTAGCCGACAACCAACGTAAAATTGCTGGAACCATTTTAACTTGGATTTTTGCATGCAATTAAAACTCGTTGGGACACCCTCAACTAGCAATACATTGCATTGTCTGAATGCAATGAAAGTGGGCACACTACCTAGGTATATTGTAAAGTTTGCAAAGTTATCCCATGGGTGATACATGCGAGTAACAGAACTATTTCTTCTGTATGAATGCCTGGGTGTAACACAAATAATGTTACGAGTTCTCAATTTTGGTAGATATATGGAGGATAAAGAAGCTAATAAAGGATGATAAGTTCCAGAATGTGACTTGGAACATTATTGACAATTTCATTAATAATCTAGTAGACGCATTGGTGTAATGTTTAGGAGGAATATAAGTATCTTGCAGGAGACAAAATGGTACGTCAAAAAAATCTAAAGTGATTAAAATTGGTTATATAGTGTTTAAGAAATGAGATACGACGGAATGAGGTTGGTATTATTGTGCATAAAGATCTATAGGAGACTGATAGAAGTAAAAAGGTTTGGAGATCAAACGTGATGACTAAAGTAATTTTTGGAGTGAAGATACTAAATTTTTTTTGTGCATATGCAACACAAGTTGGCCTAAGTAGAAGAATAATGAAGGTTTTAGAAAAGGCAGACAAGGTTTATTTTTAAAAAATAAAGGAAAATATCTTTTGGATGCTTTGAATTTCTATTATATATATGGTGGACATGGGTATGGCGATAGAAATAAAGGAAAACATCTTCTATATTTGCAGAATCTCACGTCCTTATTGTAGCAAATACTTTCTTTTAAAAAAGAGGCAAACACTAGATTACATTTTAGAATGATCTGGTAAGACAAAATTTGACTATTTTACATGGAGGAGAAGAGATTGATTGCATTGTGAAGATTGCAAGGTCATTCCAAGTGAAAGTTTAACAACCCAACATTGTCTCCTAGTTTTAGATATACTAGATAAGGAAGTTGTAAAAGAAATAAATGTTGTACAAAGAGACACAAATTAAATAATGGGATCCTAAAAAGGAAAAAGATATTTTCAAGGAGAAGATGATACAAGAAGTTAACTGGGATCTGGATGAAAACACTAATGAAACATTTTATAAGAAAGTTGCAGAATATGTTTTAAATTTGCTAAAGGAGGTGCACCCGCACAGAAGAAAACTTGTTGGTGGAATGAAAAAGTACGATAAATACTTAAAATTAAAAGGAAGAGTTCAACGGTTTTCTCCTTGAATTAAATAAATGAGAAGTTGTCATAGTATAAGAATGCAAAAAAAAATAATCAATGAAGGCAATTACCAAAGCGAAGGTGAAATCCTCCAAGTTTTCTATGTGAAGCTTGACTTAGAAGATGCAAGAGATATTTTCAAGCTAGCTAAGGCTAGGGAGCGGACCGATGATTTTATACAAGTTAGGTGCATTAAGGATTTGAGTTGGTAATGCAGTGTACCTACCACCCAAAGAACCATGATTCAAAGCCCTCTTTGTGTGTTGCATTAGGTAGCTGATACTCAGCAAAAAAATAGTGGATCTTTTAACATGGATTTGAGTAAAATCCATGTAGCCGATCCTACTTAAAGTTGGAAAAGGATTCATCATTTTTTTATTTTTTAGTACATTAAGGATGATGATAAAAGTGAATTAATGGCTAGTGATGATATAAAGTTCAAGTAGAAGAATTATATTTGTGGACTTTCTAATGTGAATGATGTTGTTGAGATCAAATTTTCGGAGCTGGCAGATTCTAGGTCCCATGCGAATTGTGCGTGCTATCTTCAAAATCAAAGGAGTAAGGTGTGGGAGGCCTTTAAAAATATAAAGCCCGAGAAAGCAATGTCATCATGTGACATTTTCATTGATGTTTGAAAATGTTGGGAGAGAAGGTATTACTTGGCTTACGATGTAATTCAATAGGATTTTCCGAAGAAAGGAAATACCAAATGAATGGAGAAAACAGTACGATATCTTATAGGGAACAAAGGAAATTGTAGAATTATGCAAATTATAAGGGTATTAAATTGATAATTCATATAATGAAGTTATGGGAGAGGATAATTGAAAGGAGGTTGAGACAAATTTAAATAGTATCAAAGAATCAATTTGGTTTCATGCTGATAGGTCCATAGGTCCACAACTGAGGCCATCTCAAGCAATGGATGGAATCATGGAAGTGTTCAACAGAAGAAAGAACCTTCATATAATCTTCATTGATTTGGAGAAGGCTTATGGTGCCTAGAGAGTTTATATAGAGGATTATAGAAAAAAGAGGTTTGGTTTTTGCAGGTCATATGTATATGTGACCTAGCAGTAGCTTCTATAAGGGATTCAATTGGGTTAATGGATCGTATGTTATTATCAGTATCGGTCTGCACCAATGATCTACCCTTACTCCCTGTATATTATCTTGGCTATGGATGAAGCAACAAAGCACATACAAAGGGAGGTGCCTTGTTGTATATTGTTTACATATGAAATATTCTAGTGGACAGAGACGGAGTCATTAGGAAGCTTGAGCTTTGGATGGAGGCTTCAGAGCATAAGGGATTCCAACTAAAAAGAGCCAATATGGAGTATACTAAATGTAAGCTCACTGATAAGAAATTTAGATGAACACATTTCATTCCAAAGAATGGCGATTTTAAATACTTAGGTTTAATTTTCAAAGGAGGAATTGATGGAGTTATCACTCTTATAATCATATACAATGGTGAAGTACAAATGAGCTCTAGGTGCTCTATAGTATATGACGATGCGTATGAAACTCAATAGAAAATATTAGCGAGGCTTGCAATGCTTTATGGTAACAAGTGTTGAATATTGAATTACAGACATGTATAAAGGATGCTTATAGTTGAGATGAAGATGGTGTTGGTATATGTGTGGCCATATAAAGAAGGATCAGATTCGAAACAAGAATATTAGACAAAAGGTTGGCTAACGTAGTTTGAACAAGTGCAAAGATGGCCATCTGGTGCCCCAGATCAAAGACGCGAAAAAATAGCAGAAAGTCCTTTTACAAGGGGTCCCCGAAAAGATTAAAGAAATAGTTGAAGACTATTACACAGGATACTTTTTTTTGAACCTACGCGACAGTATAACCAAATTCGAGTTATTTGAAAGCAACGAATCCATGTAGCTCACCCTACTTGGAGTGGGAAAAGGCTTGGTAGTTGATGCAGCGTGAACTAGAGAAATAGGGCTGCATTTTTATCTACTTTTTATCTGTTAATTTTATTTACGTTTATTTTGAATCGTCGTAATTTTATTTTCACATAAGAGATCGTGTGTGATCTCTAAAGTAGTTAGCTTCATTTTGAATTTCAAATGAGTCGGTTAGAGTCAAATTTGGATAATTAGTTTGAATTTGATTTGAGTTTCTATTTTTGTAATCTCCATCCCTCCTATATAAAGGGATGATAGACTAGTTGTTTAGTAAGTTCAGTGATATGAAAATTGAGATTTTATTCTCTATCTCTCTCTCCCCCTCTCTCTCTCCCCTCACGTGGTCTTCACGTTTCTCTCCTCCAAACCCTCGTGTTCCCGACGACTTCTCCTCTCAACCCTCCAATTTATTCCTCTCTCCTCCCCTACGCGATCTCCGCGATTCTCTCTCCAACCCCTCGTGTTCCCGACGAGCTTCTTCTCTCAACCCCTCCATTCTATTCTCAAACCCTCTATTTTCTTCTCCACCAAATCACCGTCAATATTTATTTTCTCCGTCGCCGAAAACCAATCCGCATCAGTAGTTGTTCTAAGGGATGTGCACCTCCATAACATGAAGCTTGGAGGCAGAGTGAAGTACTTGAGTCGCTAAGTAAATGTCACATTAAAAACTTATAGGGGTATAAAGCACAAAGAATGAAGAATTCAGTTATTACAGTGAAGCCTAAAGTTTAGGAGCATTTTTATTTGCCGGTTGATTCCAAAGAAGAGATTAACTAAAACTAGGGAGCAAAGAATGAGGATCTTGCCCTAGTTAGGTACATTAAGGATATGACAAAAAAGTAGTGGTGGCTAGTGAGGCAGGATATACATTTATGGTGGAAGAATTATTTTATAGGCTTGTAATGAAATGGAATTAGTAAGGTCACTAAATAGAGCTAGCAGACTCAAGTCAACTCAAACAAAGGGTGTTTCATAACTGATTAAAGTGGGAAAGTTGGCCCGATAATATTTTTGTGGATGTTTGGATGTGTTATAGAGGAATTCATTATTTGGCTTAGAAACTTATACAATATAATACGTCCGACTTAAAAAATGTCAAATGGTGGGAGAGGAAGTATTATGATACTGTTATTTAAGAATGGAGAAATATACCAAACAATGAACTATAAGGTTATCATGTTGATATATAATACATTGGATTTGTGGGAGATAAGAAACTGAAAGGAGGTTGAGGAATGTCACAACGATATCATAGAACTAGATTGATTTTATAGCAAGTAGGTTCACAATTGAGGCTACACACCTTCTGGAATGGTTGTTTTTAGACCTAGAAAGGACCTGCATGTCTAGTGGATAATAATAAAGAAGAGGGGTGCATGTTTGTATATTGATCGTATAAGAAAAATGTTCGATGAAGCAATGTCTTGTGGTTGATGTCCAATAGAGTTGGCATATATTTGGTTAACAGTATCGGTTTGCACAGGGATCAGCCTTGAGTCTGTACCTTTTTACCTTATGAATGAATGAACTCTAAGCAAATTCTAGAAGAGGTAACTATCGTGCACTTTTTGCAGATGGCATTGTCTCCCAATGATGATGTTTGAGATGGGATCAACATGACATTTGACCACCATAAGGAGGCTTTGGAGTGCAAGAGTTTCTTTTTAAGAACTTAACAAAAACATGAATATGGAATGCAAATTGAATGGTTGTGACAAAGATAAAGCTTGGAAAATCATGTCTTTCCCATGAAAGCCATCTTTTATTTCAATCGAAGCTTTCAAGGTGGGAAGGAGGGGATTAATGGAGACATCACCTACGATAGTGATGTGTGTGCAATAGTTAAAGTGGAAAATTCTTCATGTGTTTTTTATGATAAGGAAATACAATTAAAGGTACAAAATACGTACTTCAGGGCTGGGTAACTAGGGATGCAACCAGATATATTATTTGTATCCGACCGCCATCGTTTTTGTTTTCAAGAGGATTTCAGAGACGGAGGCATGGGGGGCCAGGTGGGTATCTGACCAGTAATCGGTCATGAAATTTAAATGTTCAATCACATTTTTGTATTAATATCTCATGATGAAAAATCAACTCATTCTAGAGAGCAAACAATCGCCACAAGCCTGGTACCATCTTCCTAAAAGTCACGGTAGTTGAAACCAATAGAATCCCGAACTCATCCATATAATCAGTAAGTTTCCAGGGCAACCAGGTCTCTACCAAACAACCCCCGAACCATCACTGTAATGTCCGGGCTTGGTTCATGTTAACAGGAACAAAAAGTCAGTTTCTCCATGTTCATCATTATTCCAAAGAGTTCCGTAAATATATCCACAAAGGTAAAGACCCCTTTAACCTATCCTGCCCCTCGTTAAATAAAGGAAAAAATGCCATCCAGATATTATAGCACCATTATCTGAAAGCCAACATGTAGTTTGGATCTATGCAAAGAATGTGAAAAATCTTGTCAAAACTCAGTTAAAAGGTGTGATATGTTAGTTGAAGAGCCTTACCTGAGGGAGCCTAGGAAGGCTATTATTGTATAACTTTGATTTTTTCCTTCCAAGTTTCTATTTGATATCTTGGCCTCTTTTTATCATGGATTCTTTTTAATCACAATTTTCCTGTTGTATTGATCCGATAAATATTGATGTTACTGTCATTTATAAACATGCTGTCCTCCAAAAGAACTACTTCATATAATAAATGGCATGCATCCAAAAATATCCAATTTAACGATTCACAAACTGGGCATTGTCTCTTTTTGCATAAAAACCGAACCAAACCTCTTTTTCTGGCCATCGGGGTAACTGCAAGATGTTTTGTAATCATAAGATTTGTAATATGTCAGGAAGCTGTAATTTACAGCATATATGACATATCATATCAAGTCTAGATCCGGGTCTATTAAAGTACTACTAGCTGTCGGAACTCAGGGTTTTGGAACAGATGTCCTTTTCTCAACAGACCCAATGGTGAATGCATTGTAGGTGGTTATTCTTGATTCTTCATTGAACTTAAGCTCTTAGCTAGGTGGAATAGTATGTGGGCCTTTTAGATTAAACTTTTTTTTTTATTTGTGATGCCAGTTGAACTTAGCAGGAATTTATAGGGGTTGGATTAAGGAATGCACTTCATTTCTGCTTATATTTTTTGACACTGTTTTCCATATGCATAAAGGACTGTAAGATTTGGATTGTATGCATTTACATATATTATTGAAGAAGTCAGCTTCGAGCCTATTCAAAAAAATCATGAAGATTCTTGATTGCTGGCACGATTGGTGCATTCTATTGATACACGTTGTTTATTACTGTGAGCAGACACACTATGTATTGCTTCTCTGTTCCTTCAAAGAGCAACTGCAGCAGCATGTTCGTGTCCATGCTATGGAAGCAGTAATGGCTTGTTGGGAGCTCGAGCAAAATCTGCAAAGCCTTACTGGTATCCCGAACAACCAATTTAATCTGAACTGCTATTGCTTTCAGTATCCACCTCCGTAGGAAGTTTGAATCTGTTTGAAAATCTTTTGGAATGTGCTAAGTGATCATAGTCTTATCTCATGATTTCTGTCTGATCTAGTTGCTGTCAGAAGGTGCATCAACTTTGTAGAGTAATTCCATTCTGGATTCTAAGGAAGTCTTTACAAGTTTATTCGTTTTAAAACTCATTCTTGTTCGAGAATCTTCGACGAATTATATCATGGACTGATTGATCTGATGATGACATACTGTTGTCATTTTAAATATACAATCTTCAGTAGAATTTTGATTATAAGATAACACGAGCGTTAATCCACCTGTGTATGTAAGTGAGATATATCGTTGTTATTGCCAATTATTTGTCTCTATTTTATTATTAACGCTAGAAATTTGGCCGCTTAATCAACATAAAAATATTATTTAAGTAACCGAAGATAGTAAAATGTTTATTTTGTTGAAAACAGACTCATCCATGATAAATATGCTACTAAGGTCTGTATGTCCTTATATTTCCTGCCAAATATGACTATTCTTTGTTCACTATGTGGGATGCATGCACTATCCTAGATGAGAGTTAGTTTTTTTGTATAATCTCATCCTCTAGTTGAGTTTCTTAGTTTCTTTAAACCAAAATTGTGGATTTTATCTGGCCTAGGAAAGATGACATAATCTTTCATCGACACAATCTTTTTAGATTATGAAGGAAACAATTTGAATTGGAATTTAGCAGGCAAGGAATATTGAGTGTGTACCATAGATGTGTTAATATTTACTAAAGTACAAATCAACAGTGTTTTTTTCATTTTGTCCGGGGTAAAATAACAGACGATCGCTTGACACTAAACTGAACATTGAACATGTTTGGAAATAATTTTCTTCGTTCATGGTACTTCGCAGGTGTATCGCCAGGAGAAGGAACAGGTGCAACCATGTCGGATGATGACGACGATCAAGCAGACAGTGAAACCAATATATATGATGCGACTCTGGATGGACCAGATAGCATGGGATTTGGACCACTTGTTCCAACAGAGAGTGAAAGGTCTTTGATGGATAGAGTGCGCCAAGAGTTGAAACATGAACTAAAACAGGTGTGGAACCACAGATAAATGTTTTTTATATGATTTTTGTTGCTGAGCACATTCTTTTTTCAGATGAAATTGCACAAGAGTTCACACTCCAAGCATAAGCTGTCGCAAGTTTGTATGACATCCAATCATACGCATGAGTTTTTTACGGTTCCATGTGGTTCCTAACAAATAATATCAAATTAACATGGCTGTTAATGGAACCAATTTCCTTAGTTGCAAGAATCATCTAATTCTTATTCTTTACAGTTTCATGCATTTTCTTTACATATAATAATCTTGGATTGAGCCCGCAAAAATTCAGAATAACATAAGTCTACACTACCTTACAGGATTACAAAGGAAAGCTTGTGGACATTAGGGAGGAGATCTTGCGCAAACGCAGGGCAGGGAAGCTCCCAGGAGACACAACCTCGCTCTTGAAGGCTTGGTGGCAATCCCACTCCAAGTGGCCATACCCGACGGTAAGCCTCTACTCTCTCATGAGCGTCTAAATTAACATGTAGCTGGAAAACGAATTAGCGAATATACCAACTGTATTATAGCTATTATTTTTCTGAAATGCAACTGTATTGTAGTGATGAGATAGGAGGGGCCATTATATTGGAAACCATCAAAGTTCTGGTCAGTTTTAATCATCTCTCTTATATTTAAGTTTCAATAATCAATTCTTGCTAGAGTTATCACTGAGTTGTCATTCAGTGCTTGAAAAGGGACCTTCTTGTCGTCGTTCAGATAAAATCGAAATGCAGCATAAACACTTCCAATAATAATAATAATAATCTCCGGATCATAACTGGTTGTGGTTGCATGCCCAGGAAGAGGACAAAGCAAGACTAGTGAAAGAAACGGGCTTGCAGCTGAAGCAGATAAACAACTGGTTCATCAACCAGCGGAAGAGGAATTGGCACAGCAACCCGTCCTCCTCCAGTGGGGTGAAGAGCAAGCGCAAGCGATAGCCATGGCATATAACACCGGACTGCCCCCATTGGCGACGTGTAAACTTCAAACAGAAATAACTGCGCAGGTGAAACGAACAGTGGGAGCTTTACGGAGACAGTTGCCACGAGATACGGATTGAATATAAGATTGTATATGAAGATGTTATTGAAGATAGATTAAGATTGGGGAGTTAATTGACAGCAGCCATCGAGGGTCACCGGCAATTCGCGGGTTCCTCAGTTATATTGTTCTTATGAATCTGGTAAAGATTGGGGTTTTTTTCTATACTTGAAGGTAACTTGAGTGTACAGAGTAATTTGTTATATTATTATTGTTATTGTCGAAGTGATGTTGCAATTTTCATTCCGTGTTTCATTTCCAGGAGACGAGTTGAGTTGCCCCCATTGGTATCATCATATGTGGCATTGGAATTTCTGAGAATCATTTAGGGAGTTCTAATCATTTTATCAGTAGTCATCACGTTCTCAAGTTAGGAAACCCTAGTTCGGTACGACATACTCAGCTTTACCAAAGTACAACTTGTGCCTTTCTAACCTTTTGCACTAAAAATTATGTTTGTACCTTTTTTTGCAATATCACATGCACTCATGTTCTTACATAATTCACAATACTGACCTTCCTTCAATGTAAGGATATCTACACCAATAACTCTGTAATTGCACAATTATGAGCATAATCATGTGTAATCGTGAATTCCACTCAAGGATCTTGAATAGTGCTTAAATCTTACACCATAACCATGTGTTAACTTCCATCCAATTTTCCGTTAACTACGACGGTATCTATCAAATATTTTACATTTTCACTCATTATATTCCCATTATTCACAAATAAACCACTTCCCTCCCCCTTCTACCTCCAACCACCACTACCTCCTCTTCCCCCTCCCCCCTTGATGACCAACTCCTCGTCCCCTTCCTCCTCCCCCCGCCTGGTTATCTTTCTCTCTCTAGAACTCACTGAACCCAACTTGCAGTGGATCATAACCACCAAGAAACTCCCGTTCTTCGGGGATCTTGTCGAGAGGAACGGATACAACGCATTAAGGCTGGCTAATCTTATACAAAACAAGCTATCTACCTGCTTCCCTTCCCTTTTGCCGTCACATGACCATTTTCTTTCCCTTTTCCATAATCTGAAGCTTGGAGGATTGCTTAATTAACCATGGAAGTGAAGGACATCTCATTGGTAAGTCCACTTTTGACGGGAGTAACTTCATATTCAAAAGACATCGAACATCAAGCGTGTTTTCCTTCAAGTCAGAACTGTTGAAGCCAGGGTTATAAGTGCGTATAATAAACATTTATTATATGAATCCAAATGAATTAACAGAGAAATGGGAACGATCAACATAATGATAATCATACGTTTCCCATTCATTTTCAGATTACACAGTGCACACAGGAATCAATTATTAAATCGAGAGAATAAATTAGGGCGTGATCCAGGAAAGGCAAAGTAATAAACGAATAGCAAGCAGACAAATGAATAAATAGATTAGATCAGAAATCACCGAAGCATCCATGAAATGGACTGTCCTTAGAGAGGATTTCGCCCCACAATACCGGTGCGAAGGGTACTGGCGATCCGCTCCCAGGATACGACGGTTTACGATCTTCGTCCGTCTGCGCACACCGACGAGACCGTCCTCGAAAGTACCTCCGAGAACTTGCAGCCGAGAAGAACAGGGTCGCAGGTGTGAGAATTGAGAACAAGAGTGACGACGAGTGGAGTTTTCTTGTGAGTGAAGAAAAACAGCGTCAGGCGAGGGGTATAAAAAGAGGAGCTCGTGTACCCTAGTACGCGGTGACTTTTGATTTCCGAAAATGCCCCTCAACGGGCGTGTCCCTTTGGATTCCAAAACCGCGGCTAAATCAAGCTATTTGGATCGAGTCAGATTCCTAATGTGATCGAAATCAAATCAATCTGTCTGATTAATTTAATCGATCAGCCAAATGAAACTCCAACAAAAGTATCCATATCCGAATTGACTCTCCCGAGCCCGAGCCGGTGCCGGTGCCGGTGCTGAAGCCGGAGCGGAGCACGCACGCGTGGCCCTCCATTCCTCATCTCTACTATTGCTACAAGAGCTTGAGGTGTGGAGCTCATATATAAGTCCACAAAAAGTTTAGCAATACTAGGTATGGTACTAAACTTCCACCCAAGTTCTCCATGTTTCAAATTGTGGGAATTCCCAACTTTCCCCAAATTAATTTGGTTTCTCAATTGAAACCAAATTAATCTTAATTGTAATTACATAGACTTTCCAATTAAAATCTAATTACAATTCTTAATATAACAATCCTAGACGAATGATGCAGAGGTGAACTCTCTGCTCAAGAGGAAGCGGTAGGGCCCCTCGTCAAAGAAGAAGACCACGTTCTCACTGCCCATGGAAGGGAGTCAGAGGGAAAAAATTTCGGGAAACCAAGAGATAAGGAGAGCTGGGATGAGAGAGCCACGGGGGTACAAACGAGCCCCACCATCCCCAGGCCACGGGGACAAGGCCGTCCACAGGGACGAGACCGTTCTTTGGGGATCTTGTGGGGGAGGGGAGCAGAGGAGGCGATCGGTGAAGGTAGGGAGGGATGAGAGGAGGCAGCAGAGATGGGGGAGTCGGAGGAGAGGGAGGCGAAGGTCGAGGCTAAGATGGAAGAAGGAGAGGGGTAGGTGATCGGCAGGAGTGGGGCAAGGCGGAGGAGGAAGAAGGGAAGGGAGAGGCGGCAACCTGGAGGAGGGCAGACGCGGAGGGACAGGAGGGATGGGTAGGGAGTTGGTCGTTGGAGAAGGAATGGGGAGGGGTTAGGGATTTTTTTATTTTTTTTTTGAAATTTTTTAATAGTTGTTGAATAGATCACGGGTTAGATTAACCTAATGATTTGGTTGTGTTAAGAGAAAAAAACAAAGAGTTATAGGTGTGAGACATAATGACTATCCATGGTTTTTTATGCACAATTATGATTGTAATTACAAAATTGCTCAGGGTGTGAATGTAAATATCCCTTATTGTAATATAAAGGCATACGTGTAGGAAGAAAAGGATAATACCGTGAATTTTTGAATATAAAAACACAATTGCGATTGCGGAAAGCAAAGGTATAACTATGAAATCTCTAACGAGCATAAGTTAAAAAAAACTTATTTTTTAATTAACACAATGATATTTCAACAAGAATCAAGGAGATGCAAGTTGGATTTAGTCCAGTTTTGGTTGGGCAATAGCTATTCCCCTTATTTCACAAGGGGTTAGGGAGTATATATTGAGGTGTATTTAAGTTTACATGTACTGGTACCACAAACGTTATTTTTTTATTTTTTTTATATAATGAAACTTTGATCAATTTAGATCACAACATATCACTGTGACATCATTACTCAATTCAGGACCTCTAACTTATTCATTAAGATTGTCAAAATTTAACAATTTCAAAATTGCTGAAATGGATCCATTCAAATGAATTCCCAACCCCATTCAACAAATACTTCACGTAATAATTATTCTCCTTCCTCCAATCGTTGCCGAGTCAACCTCTTTAGTGCCTGCAAAGCATGGTTGCAATGATGGCCTTCGTTATTATTGTTTGTTGTGGTTTCGAGCAGAGATCACATTGATGCTGCATTTGGTGGTCCACAAATTAATTTATAGATTGACCTAAAAAATATGGCCATTAATTATTAAGTCAACGACAGTGATGAAATTGC
Organism: Ottelia alismoides; assembly: GCA_037367405.1. NCBI lineage: Eukaryota > Viridiplantae > Streptophyta > Magnoliopsida > Alismatales > Hydrocharitaceae > Ottelia > Ottelia alismoides. Next base: position 924,648 of record JAZKJV010001375.1, read on the forward strand.
ATGCAAATGGTGTCTCCTAAATGCGAGCAAAGCATACCTTTTGAACAATTTGTTTTTTTCCCCTCTGAAAAATAATAGAAAATAAGTTTTAAAGAATTTGACGACGCAAGTTCACAGGAGCATAAATCTTGAAGGGATTTTAAAATGGGATTTTATCGGTTCTGCCCCTCCGAGATATCGCAATATCAGTTATGCCCTTATCTTTTTGGTAATATCAGTTGTGCCCCCGACTTCTTGCCAATATTTCACTTGTGCCCCTCGGAGGGGCATAACTGATAAAAGATTATTATCAGTTATGCCCCTCCGAGGGGCACAAGTGAAATATTGGCAAGAAGTCAGGGGCACAACTGATATTACCATAAAGATAGGGGCATAACTGATATTGCGATATCTCGGAGGGGCACAATTGATAAAAACCCTTTTAAAATTTACGCCCGCTCGAGTTTTCGCAGTTTAAGCCCTTCTCTTTTTTTTCTTGTACCTTATATTCTTACAAAAAACTACATTATTACCCTTGCATTAGTACACTTATACCCCTATTTTACATTAACGGATGAGCAGTACTGTAATTTTTTTAAGAATATGAGAGCACAAGTCATTGTAAAGAAGGCAGAGGTATAAATGTAACTGCAAAACTCAAAAGGGCACAAGAGTAAAAAATCCCTTTGAAGTGTTGAATGATACGCTAGCAATATTAAAGAGTTGTAGAAATATTCACGTGAAGCTTTTTATATTAGATATATGCGAATTTTGTATAAAATATGTGGTTACAAAATACGTGGTTACACATACGGGTGCTTATGGATCGGATTACATCGGATTAACTTTTTCCAGTCTAATCCAATCTATCGAATATTTGAAAATCTAATCCATTAGATTACGGATTGGATCGGATTTTTTATACGTATATATTTACGCTCGATAATCTACCATGTAATGTCTGTATTTTATAGCACAGTAGCCTTCAACAATTGTATTATGGCTTTAAAATTGATAATATGGTAGATACAATGAGAAGAATATATGAGGAAGGCTCACTCAAATTAAAGTTCAAGGACTCCATTAATCCAATATAAAAAGTTGAAGACCACGCAATCAAACTAAAGGGAATTATTGAATTTGATACCAAAGTTTTTTGTTATTAATGATGCATTAGTATGTTTTTTTGTGAATATTTTCGGCATATAATTCAAATAAGAACAATGCAAGCTACCAAATATGGATGCAAAAAATAATTTGATAACAAAAAATATGATCTCTTTGGATTGATATTTGATGAAATCTATGATAAATTTAGAATGTTAAGCTATGTCAAAATCTAACCACTCTCAAAAATAACTTTCAAGGCACTATAACATACCATTGACATACAAGAGTCATAAAAAATTTATTTTAGACTGAGTATCCAAGAACTAATTTAAATATAGCACACCAATTAGGCATAATGCCTCTCATTTAAAATAGACTTGAAATGGAATTTATTTGCAAGATTACACTATAAGAAATCAGTTGATTTACTAGCATGGTCTTACGATCACTAATAGTCATATTATGATCGCAATAACTAATATGAGCACTTTACCTCAACTAGTGATTGCATCGCTAAATATGAAACCACAATTTTGAGACATGCAATTTGACGCCTCAATGTACGATCACAATGTTGTTGCATATTGTAGTCGCATGTTCTGCCTCCTTTCTCTCCGTCCGACCTCCTCTCTTCATCCTTGACCTTCCCTCTCCTCTATCTTCCATCTCCTCCTCCCTCCATTCCTCCTGACATTCCCTCTCCCCCTCTCTTCCATCTCATCATCTGCTCTATCCACATCATCCACCCTTGTGGAGAAGAGGAGACTCGACTCTTATGGAGTATCTCTTCCTCTTCCATCTCCGGCCACTAGTGACCTCCCCCATCATATCCTCCTATTACTTAGGTATATCTCTTGTTCTTTAATTTTCTTATGTAATAGTTTAGTTTTTATTTTTATTTGCTATGAGTATGTATGCTTATTTGAAATGCAATGTATGTGTTTGTTGAAATGCCTAAGAGATGTAATATGTGATTTATAAATATATTGGATGAAGTAATAGATTGTTGAAATACCTGAGATTATGTATGTTCATTTGAAATGCAATGTAGGTGTTTGTTGAAATGCTTAAGAGTGATGTGATTTATGTAATGGTTTTGTTTTGTTTTGATTGGATAAAGTAATAAATAGAATTTATAAAATGATTTTTTCTATAATATGTGATTTTATTGTCATATGTGAATTACAAATGTGTATGCGTGTGTATTGAAGCATGTGTGCATGTGTTTGTGTTAGGTAATATATATTTTGAACATCCATGTGCTTATTGTTAATTCATAATAGAATTTCATTTGTTAGGTAATCAATATTTTAAATGTAAATAACTGTATATCATATGTTTGTTAGATAGGCCCAATATGAGATTGTATTTTAGGGTATTGCATGAAATCACACAAATCTCATTCATACATGTGCATCCATCCACACTAGGTTAAGTATGTCCCTAGACAATGGGAGGCGTGTTTAATATATTTTGGGAAGTGATGCTCCCACCATATGTTATATATTTTGTCTTTTTCACAACTATCGGGGTCTTAGTTTTACAAGCTAAGAAAATACCCCTCACAATGTCGTGTGACTCTTGATGTTTATTTTGTAGGAAAATAGGTAGGGGTAGGATATATTAGGACAATATACCGAATTGGTCCATATCGAAACCAAATTTTCTCAAGTGTTATTACATTCGAATGGAATCGCTCGCTCGCATAGTTCAACTTCTTATAAAATTCTCAAGATAATTAAACAAACTAATACATGTGACAAAAGGAGAAAACAATTTCCAAACACTCCATCATGAGTAAACATGTATGTATGTATGTATGTATGTATGTGTGTATGTATATATGTATGTATACGAGGTACATATGGGCATGCATATGGGTATGAGGCGATGTATGTGGGAATCCCTGGTAGAACGTGGGTAGCCAAGTATGATATGAGGAATTTGACCTGGTATGTACTGATTGATCATGTATGGAGGGGTATGGGTCATGTATGTTGGAATCCATGGTAGAATGTTGGTAACAAAGTATGATATGAAGAATTTGATCGGGTATGTAAGCATTGGGTATGTATGTAGTTAAGCATGTACGGAAGTATTTGGGCATGTATGTCTGCAAGAGCGTAAGGAAATGGGTATGCATATGAGTGTATCAGAGTGCATGGATGTGTCAATGAATTTAAGAGTGTATGGGAATATTTGGGCACGCATGCAAGTGTATGAGGAATATGAGTATGCTTGTGGGTATGTATGAGGATATGGAGCAATGCAGACATGAATGCAAGAGTGTATGGGTGTATTTGGGCATGTATGCAAATGTGTGAAGAATATGGGTATGCATGTAGGTGTGTAAGAGTGTATGGAGCAATATAAGGGTGTGTAAGAGGGTGTGGGCATATATGCAAGTATGTGAGGAATATGGGTATGCATATAGGTGTGTATGTGATATGGATCAATGTATGGGTGTGTACGACTGTGTGGAAGGATATGAGCATGTATGGAGTTGTTTAAGGAACATAAGCATGCATATAGGTGGGTAAGAGTGTATGGAGGAGTGTAGGTATGAATGTAAGAGTGTATGGGACTAAATTGGGCATGTATGCAAGTATGTGAGTAATATGAGTCTCATATGGATGTGTATGACTGTATGAAGCAATGTGGACATGAATGTGAGTGTATGGGTATATTTGGACATATATACAAGTGCGAGGAATATGGATATGCATATAGGTGTGTAAAGGTGTATAGAGCAATGAATGGGTGTGTAAGAGTTTATGGATGGGCAAGGGGTAAGGACACCGGGTTGATTTAAACCGATATGATATATCCTTGATATATCCTTTCCGGACAGACCAATACGATATCGATATTCGAACCTTAAGTTAAGCCGATGGTAACCTCAATTGGGTATTATGTCAGAAATTTATATCCCTCGTAACATGAATATGCTGTCTTAAAAATTGTGCTCTGTTGATTTTTTTAAACTATGTCCGTGATTTTTTTTAATTTCATACTTGTCCAAAGATGATGTTTACATTTCTTTTGCAATAGAGAAAATGAGGTATTTCTTCATCAAATTGAAATCCCCAACATTATAGAGTCCATTTTAAACAGATATAGTTTCAACACAAATCATGATTCTTATTATGATGATCATAAGGATTCTACCTATAATGTATTCCTCAACCATCTGCGAGAAGATGGAAAATCATATATAGTAGAGATGTTGGATCTCAAAAATAGTTTGATGATCCTTGTTAAATATGGGAATGATGATGTTCTATCTCAGTTGTATGAAACGAATAATGCATCTAATTTTCATATGACCGAGACGAGTATGAACAATTGTTAAGATAAGGTGCGGTCAGTTTCATTGAAACACATGAAAAGGTGCCATCGTATTGGGATCATTATCCACTAAAAGCAGTAATCTTCAATGACGTGAAATTATATATATTTTTCAGGAATATTTACAGTGTTCTTCATTTCCCTTAGCCTCTAAATTTGGAATTGTCCTAGAAGAATTTCCAAATGGAGTATTTTTTTATTGAAAATGGTACCATCTTCTAATATTTTACAGTTAATTTATTATGGTGATCATCAACCGAAGATTTAGGTATTATTAGCGTGATGTATCAAGTGCTGTGTTGTAGTTTCATAGAGGATTAAGAAGGTGTTTGAAGGGATATAATGATTTGGTATTCGTATGTATATATTAATTCCAATATAGGGTTTCTTGGCTTTTAGAAATATAAAAAGTAGAATTATGCCATAGTTTAGTAAACAAGTGAAACTATATGCGTGGTTGTAGTATTACTTCCTTCTTGAAGATTCAATATCAAGTAAACCTAGGCGTGATGAGGACGAGGACGTTGGTTGCCACAATGATCGAATTGATGAGGATGAGGATGATAATGAAGATGAGTAGCAACACTGGGTCATGATGCAGCGGTCGGTTTGTCATAGAGTCGTCATCCGTGAGATGGATGTTAAGGTGGAGGAGAGAGCAGAGCGGGAGAGCCAAAGCCAGAGAAGGAAAGAAAAGGGGAAGGACGTCCTTCATTGATGGAAGAAGTGAATGATTTGACACTCGATGGTCTGTAGCACTATGTAATTTTTAATTTTAATATTCACAACTTTATCATTAACATTATGGTTTTAACTTCAAATTGTTCTTGCGATATATTGTGTTATGGGGTATGTGAATGTGGAACACCTTGTGAGACTTGATTGTGAATGTGGATATACTTGTGATTCTTGATTTTGACTGTGGATATACTTGTGATGCTTGATTGTGAATGTAGATTATATGGAATTTGTGTATTCTTATACATGGAAAATTTGTATATGCTTGTATAGGTATGGGTAATCAATCGTAAGAGAAGCGTGAAATTGAACCAGATACTATTTTTCGTTATGGTATCAGAAAATACGACTACATGTGGTCCCCCATGTAGTCGCATTTGATGCATTTTTTATATACTGGCAGCAACTATTACGAGCACGGGAAGGCACAGTGCTCGCATATGATGAGAACAATACAACCACAATGTGGTCGTAATCATTTTTGCGGTCTCGCAAGTGCAACCACTATATTCGTGTTTGCATTATCTGTGATTTCTTGTAATCTTATTACTTATAGTCAAAAGATGTAAACCTTTCTAAATATATAAATCAAATTCATATATCAATTGAAAAAGGAAATGAATTCAAATACTGATCGGTTGCTCTTAGTTGGGTGTGCTATATCTCAATATATAGCTGATCTAGTTTCATAAATGAATAAGGTTGCAAGCTAGAACAAGCAAAAGGGTCAAGAATAAAAAATGCATGCAAGATTTAAATACAACCCATCAATTAGGCACCATGCCTCTCTTTCAAAATAGACTTAAGATAGAATTTATTTGCGAGATTAGTGCTTATAATCAAAATATGAAAATTTTCTGAAAATATGAATCAAAATAAATGTGAAATAGACTTGAAATAGAATTTATTTGCGAGATTAGTGCCGATTTCATGCCCATTATTTATTATATTATAAGATAAATCGTATTTATTGCAGTGGGACGTTGAAACGAATGTAAATATCAGAGACGAGAGACAACACTAAAAGAAATGAAAAAAAAAACTTATTTACCAACATGGTGATCAAGGAAACTGCACAAACAAAAAGAGGGATCTTTATGTTACCAATCGAATGAAGAAACAATGGAACAACAAATGGGAACATCCACACCCTTTGGGTGAAGAGATGGATCCGATCCCTATCTTATTCTCAGCACAAGCACTCTTCAATTACATCCACAATCTTTATCTACAAATCAATCGATTGATCGATCGATCAAATTATTTGGCTACCGCAACGGCCTCCGCCTTGGAAGCTGGCGGGGGCGAAGGCGGGAGCCTGGACGAGAAGTCTCGGTAGGGGAACCCCCCGGGGGACATCTCGCCTTCACCGTCCACATCCTGTCCATCGTCGAAATTCAGCGCGTAGCTGAGGGGGTCGTACCTGAAGTCCGCAGAGTAGCCGCGGCGGTGGTGCCTGCTGGGGGCGCCGAGGAGGGACATGAGGCCGCGGCGGCGGGCCTTGTGGTCGGGGGGGTTGGAGCGCGTGTAGGAAGGGGATTGCGGAAGGGAGCGGGGGGTGGAGGCATCAGCGGAGTTGTGGCGGAGGTGGTGGTGGTGGTCACGGCGGTGCTCGAGGGCGAGGGTGTCGACGTCGGCGCGGCGGAAGCAGGAGGAGCAGATGGAGGAGCGGAGATTCTCCATTGGTGGGATCCAATTTTAGGGTTCCGAGGGATTGGATTAAGGAGAAACAGGAGGAGGAGGAGGAGGAGGTTATTTATAGGCTGACGGGAACGCCGGAGAGACCGTTATGGACGTTACGTAGCGCGGGGCCCCCACTTCCGATGTGGTTTTTATTACAGCTTTTCTTATTGGGATTTTTACATCATGACGCCTAAAATCTTGCTAAATTGATTCCTTTAATCTTCGTAGTTACCGACCCATTTTTTCTCTCTATTTAAGACCTGCCTCTATCCAAGGGTTAAAGGAATTAGGTTTTAGGGGTCTTGTTAAAAAAACACCATTTTCTTCATAAGCGCTCAATAATCTTGAAATTTTCAATGTTTCAACTTTAAAGTTGGATTTTTTATTTAAATGTATTTATGTATATACTCCTCTACTCCTTCAATATCATGCATTCACCTTACATTTTCAAAGAAAAGAAAGTATGTAGGTGCCCCACCAAAGTATCACTGCCGGTCCATTCCCGGCATGGTTAAGAAATAAGGTAGGATAACGGATGAGTGAGGTTTATCTATCATTGTTGTTCATTCGGTTTTAGTAATACATGATAAATAATATAAACAGAGCGACAATAGATGTTTTTGACGCCCCCACCCCCACTCAGCTTCATCTAGCTCTTGAAGAAAAAAACTGTCCTCCATACTCCCCTTATCCTGTAGCCGTTGTTGAGATTTGAGAACTGATAACATGATTTGTCGACCTAGATATAATGGAAGATGTAATCATGAAGTGAACACTTTATCCGTAGAGAATAAAGTCCCTCCTGATCTCCAAACAAGATGATCTTATCTCTCATCCAGACCTTAAGTATGCTTTGCATTTAACCCCAGCTAACCCGTGCATCGACCAGGCAGAGAATCGTGAATCTTTATGCTTTTAACCGTTACATAACGACGACAACTCAACACAGTACACACCATACAAAGGACAGGCAGCACGAACATGCCTGCGAAGATCATTTGGAACAGGGATCTTGACAGCATCCGTATGTTGAACATCTAAATCACAGCGGACAAACTAAAGGTACCAATTCGATAACAACCACGCAATCTGACATGCTTCCTCATGTCAATTGGAACAGGGATGGCAATGACTTCTTCAGATCATTAGGACACCGTGCTTTTTAGGGACATTCTCCAAGGAACCCTTATGTCAGTTAGTTCTCTGCTCATTCCCTGGATCACATCGAGGAAAGATCGCTTATACGCTTCCATTTCCAATCTTAATATAATCATCTGATTGTGCCGGTTACGCCTCCCAGCAGGTTTGTTGTGTAACATGTTGCTAGGGCAACTGACGAACAAAATGCCGCTTACTTTTCTCTCCTTTGTTCGATATATACGTGAAGCACCTTACTCGAGACTCTTTCAACACAAATATAAAGAAAATCCTATACTACCACCGAAAAAGATATCGGAATATATAAATGTGAAAGGAAGAAGATATTGTAGCCCTTAATTCACATCACAATCGCATGTATGAATACAGGAGTTCTGGAGTGATAGTTCTACAACTTCTATTACATGATGTTTAAAACTTGTAATGACACTGTCAAGATATTGATAACAAAAATAAATCAAGAGAAGCCCTGAAAGGCTAACTGGAGATACAACAGCAACTTTGGGAGTATCTGTTGGACAGAATTCTCTGCCAATACAACACTTCAATTTCTCTTAATTTTGAACAGGAGAAAGAGCGAAGCATACCAGCCAAGGTTCAAAAAATGTACTTCCCCAGGGATACTTATTCTCACCTCGGTAAACAATGAAACATTCACATCGACGGGAACAGTCGAGGCCAGTTACGCTTGAGCAATAGCTGCAGCTCCAATGACGAGCATGGCCAAGAAAAGTATGGCGAGGAACACCCTCAGGGTAAACCATGCAGGCACACTGCACTCGTTATTCCTTCTGCAATGAGTTGAAGAAATGCATCACTCCATAATCAAGCAGCAAGCATGGAAAAGAGGTTGAATGCCAAGTAGAATACATTGGAATGATGATAACTTAAACAATTTTACCAAATTTCTTGACAAAGTGAAATATGATGCTCTACAGGAAGCTAACGCACAGACTAATTAGTGACTACCTATGTGCTGCAAAATCTAGCTAGCTCATAGATTTATTAGCTTAAATAGGGCAGTTCATTATCTATTACTTAAAAAAATCCAGTCCTTTTATCAAGTGTCCAAATGCAGATTATGTGCATTGGTCTTGTCATTCGGAGAAAGTGACCCTCGAAAGGTGCTCAACAAAAAAATGTATGACTTGATCTTATACTTCTTTTTTTATTCTTATGACAGAGACCCGAATGGAACAATCAGGGCTGAACGACCAAAAAAGACAAGGTATTTGCCCTCGTGGTCGTTGCAACCGTTTCCAGATATGGCTCTTCCCCTTGCAAGTAGAGAACAATATATTCCAATTAACTGGACAAAACAATGACTAAAGGAATGATCATCTTTAAGAATTGCTTGAATAAAATGAGAACCTTGAGACTCCTTGTATTGATGGAATCCTAGGGTTCAGTCTCTCTGCTCAAAGGACAGGAGTGCCCTTAGGGTTAGTGTTTATAATGTACAAGGCATCCCTTCAAGCTGGAGCATATATGTCAATCACGCTCAGTTTGTTACAACATTTTTCAAATTGTGTGCAAGTGAGTTACTTAATGAACATATCAACCCTCTCTATATCAGGTTTGGTATAGTGACAGCCAACTTACACATGTTTGGTATGTTCGAAAAACACAAGGTTGTTTGCTATATGCATTGTTGCTCAATTATCGCGTCTGAGCTCCATAATGCTGGTGGAAGTGACATGAAAATCTATAAGTACAGATCAAATCCATAATAGTTCTATTGTTGTGTGTGCCATAGTTCAATATTCACTCTTAGAATTTGAGAGGGAGACATCTGTTTCTTTCTTGCTCCTCAAGTTACCAAGTTTCCTGCAAGGTACTTGCGAAACTCGGTAGTAGATTTTATGGCCATCATGCATCCTCAATAATCGCAATAAGTTATAAGGTCAAAGATGTTGCCTTCACTGAATAGTAAGCCCACCCAGCGGAAGACTTGACGTAACTCAAGACCATCATGAATGCGCCAAAGTGTGTTGAAGTAGGAGTCCATGAACTGACTCAGCTTGTTGACCGCAAGAGATATATTTGGTTAAGTAATGATTAGGTACAGTAATTTGCTCCCTAATCCTTCATTTCAACATGTCTTCAATGGTTTTCGATTCATAGATATGTGTCTTGGTATCCTAGGTATATGTTTTGCCATAGATCATAGGATCCATGTCTCTTGAAGATCAATAACATACTTAGGTTGGGACCTAACCAGACGTCGCCTGGACCAAGCTCTTTCGATCTCTAAAAAAAGTACCTTAACGACCCCAAACACAAATTGATTTCCTAGTTGCTTCTTCACCTCCGTAATACCGTCGGAGTCATCTCCTTTGAGGATAATATCATCTGCATAAACAAACAATGCCACAATTCCATTTCAGGTCTTTCATACAGAAGGAATGATATGCAGGAGCAAACTTTCAAGTACTTTTGATAGCTTTTGAACCACGCATAAGGGCATAATTTAAGTCCATAAATAGCATTGCATAACACGTACACCTTCTGAAACTTGAGCCTCGAAGCCGGAAGGTTGGTGCATGTATACCACCTCAAGTAGATCTCCATATAGGAATGCAATCTTCACATCAAGTAGATGTAAATGCCAATCAAGTTGTACTGCTACTGCCATAAGAATCCATACTGTGGAGAGATGAGAAACCACGGAGAATGTGTCAAAGACAACAACACCGTAGGTTTGAGTAAGCCCCTTGGCTACTAAGCGAGCTTGTACCAAGGAATCCATCCATCAGGCTTATACTTCACCATGAACACCCACCTGAACCAGCCAACTTGTTGTCACCAGGTGGATCAACAAAATGTTATGTGCAACGTGAAACACGTGTAGACATCTCTTCACTTGCCATATGGAGTCACGCAGTGCCTCATTGTTATTGTAAGGAATATTTGTGGTGTACAGTGCCTCATTGTTATTGTAAGGAACATATGTGGTGTATAGTGCCTCGGATAATTATCTATACAAAGACCCAAGACCTGTGATGCAGCGTGAACTGGAGAAATAGGGCCGCATTTTTATCTACTTTTTATCCGTTAATTTTATTTACATTTATTTTAAGTTGTCGTAATTTTATTTTAAAATAAGAGATCGTGTGTGATCTCTAAAGTAGTTAGTTTCAATTTGAATTTCAAATTAGTCGGTTAGAGTCAAATTAGGATAATTAGTTTGAATTTGAATTTGAGTTTCTATTTTTTTAATCTCATCCCTCCTATATAAAGGGATGATAGACTAGTTGTTTAGTAAGTTCAGTGATATGAAAAATTGAGATTTTATTCTCTATTTCTCTCTCTCTCCTCTCTCTCTCTCTCTCCCCTCACGTGGTCTTCACGTTTCTTTTCTCCATCCCCTCGTGTTCCTGACGAGCTTCTCCTCTCAACCCCTCCATTTTTCATCTCTCTCTCTCTCCCCTCTCTCTCTCTCCCCTCACGTGGTCTTCACGTTTCTTTTCTCCATCCCCTTGTGTTCCTGACGAGCTTTTTCTCTCAACCCTTCCATTTCTTCCCCACAAAATATCTCCACCTTCAAATAAGTTATTTTCCCGCCATCGCCAAATTTCATTTTGCATCAATTGGTATCAGAGCATGACCTACAGATCGTCCTCACGATCTAACGATCCGTTCAGACGTTCGCGCCGACATGCGACGAAAGACCATCATTCGTCGGGAGACGAATTTTTCAAGCGGAGGAGAATTGATGCAGCGTGAACTGGAGAAACGGGCCGCATTTTTATCTACTTTTTATCCGTTAATTTTATTTACATTTATTTTAAGTTGTCGTAATTTTATTTTAAAATAAGAGATCATGTGTGATCTCTAAAGTAGTTAGTTTCAATTTGAATTTCAAATTAGTCGGTTAGATTCAAATTAGGATAATTAGTTTGAATTTGAATTTGAGTTTCTATTTTTGTAATCTCATCCCTCCTATATAAAGGGATGATAGACTAGTTGTTTAGTAAGTTCAGTGATATGAAAAATTGAGATTTTATTCTCTATTTCTCTCTCTCTCCTCTCTCTCTCTCTCCCCTCACGTGGTCTTCACGTTTCTTTTCTCCATCCCCTCGTGTTCCTGACGAGCTTCTCCTCTCAACCCCTCCATTTTTCATCTCTCTCTCTCCCCTCTCTCTCTCTCTCTCCCCTCACATGGTCTTCACGTTTCTTTTCTCCATCCCCTCGTGTTCCTGACGAGCTTCTTCTCTCAACCCTTCCATTTCTTCCCCACCAAATATCTCCACCTTCAAATAAGTTATTTTCCCGCCATCGCCAAATTTCATTTTGCATCAATTGGTATCAGAGCATGGCCTACAGATCGTCCTCACGATCTAACAATCCGTTCAGACGTTCGCGCCGACATGCGACGAAAGACCATCATTCGTAGGAGACGAATTTTTCAAGCGGAGGAGAATTGATGCAGCGTGAACTGGAGAAACGGGCCGCATTTTTATCTACTTTTTATCCGTTAATTTTATTTACGTTTATTTTAAGTTGTCGTAATTTTACTTTAAAATAAGAGATCGTGTGTGATCTCTAAAGTAGTTAGTTTCAATTTGAATTTCAAATTAGTCGGTTAGAGTCAAATTAGGATAATTAGTTTGAATTTGAATTTGAGTTTCTATTTTTGTAATCTCATCCCTCCTATATAAAGGGATGATAGACTAGTTGTTTAGTAAGTTCAGTGATATGAAAAATTGAGATTTTATTCTTTATCTCTCTCTCTCCTCTCTCTCTCCCCTCACGTGGTCTTCACGTTTCTTTTCTCCATCCCCTCGTGTTCCTGACGAGCTTCTCCTCTCAACCCCTCCATTTTTCATCTCTCTCTCTCTCCCCTCTCTCTCTCTCTCCCCTCACGTGGTCTTCACGTTTCTTTTCTCCATCCCCTCGTATTCCTGACGAGCTTCTTCTCTCAACCCTTGCATTTCTTCCCCACCAAATATCTCCACCTTCAAATAAGTTATTTTCCCGCCATCGCCAAATTTCATTTTGCATCAACATGGGAAAGATACGTATATCGAAATAGAATGCTTAGTACATTATACGGTTCCTTTTCTGAGAGCTATGGGGATATCTATCGTAGTAGTCATGTGTCTATCTTATGACCATGTTATTGTTCTTGTGGAGGAAGAAATGTCATTATATGTAAAATTTTAGTCAAAGGGCCTATCTGAGGGAAAGATAGTGTCGGTGCAGAAGGGGCGTGCCTTTGTTGAATGTGGTCATGTATTGATCGTCCTATGGAATGGCAAAGAGAATAGGATCATTGTCCAAGATAGGGGGCGAAGGAGACACATGCATTCGAATATAAAAAAGAAAGGAAGTGACTCAAAGAATTTAACATATGCACTAATAAAAACACACATTTCATTGCTTGCTGCCAGTTTGTCCTTAGTGGATGGCATACGATTATTGATAAACATAGCAGTACGGAATAATTCTTCCGAATATGTTGAGGGAATATGGTAAGTAATGAGTAAGGTACAAGCGATATAAAGAATATGTTGATATTTTCATTCAATGATCCTAATTGTTGGAAAGTATGAGCACAAGATTTGATGCATAATCCCTCAAGTAGACAAAAAGGATCGCATATTCGTGATGGTCAGAGCTAAGTGTCTTGATACAAGCATCAAATTAAGTCTTTGTTTTTATTAATAAAGCATATTATAATAGAAAAACATCACATCGATTTTTCAACAAAAAGGACCATGAAACACGACAGAAATCCACAAGAACAAGATAGTATATGTTTTCCAGCTGATCAGGATATCGACTGGGCCTACATACATCAAGATGAAAAAGCTCAAAAGTATAGTGGAATGAATAATACCATATGACTATAAAGAACAACAGTGGTGCTTCCCCAATTGGCATGCCTCATACTCTAGGCAGACTCTAGGATGGAACAAGAGAAGGACCCAAAAAAGTTTCTGGAGAGATGGATGTCCTAAGAGCTAGTATCAGTGTCTGAAATAGCCAAAAAAATGAGTCCCAGAGTATGCAGCATTACCAGAAGATTGAACAAGATGGCAGACATACTCTTCTTCATGACCCACACTAATCATCCTCCCAGTCAATGTCTTGAAAGATACAAGAAACATTATCAAATATAGCTCGACAATAAGTTCCTTGCAGATTTGATTAACAGATAGGACGCTGATAGTCATAAGCAAATAAAACATTGTTGAGCTATATGCTTAGGGTGAGATTGACATCCCATTTCCCTGATTCAGGGAAAACCGTCATCTGCAATATCTGGATGGTCACCTTAATGCGAGCAAGAAGTTTCTCCAAGATTGAGTTTGTTCAGACGTTGCATTAGATCTTCAAGGCCCCCTTTCGAAACAATTACAAAATGGCCACCAATCTCAATAGTGATGGCTCGTGTAGTGGGAGTCGGATACCCATGTTTCGTATAGTAGATTGCTTCATAATGCCCCATTTGATTGCAACAAGTATAGTGCATTATGCTATGTCCTCATCTTGGTATGAAACAACCACGATCCCTGTATAGGGTATGACCTCATCCTTTGGATGGAGAAACAAAGACAGTAATATGTCCATAGACCTTCATAGTAGTGTCGACGTGAAAGACTGCATGACGATTGAGAATACGGTATGCCTCCTTAGTGATTAGCAGAGTGGCAATGATAATCATCTGGTCACGACTACAGTATAACCCAAATCAAGGACTATGATGAATACCACAACTAAAATGCATGGCAGTATTCCTCCTATATAAGATATGTGCATCCTGGAACACAAGCATTATATCTTTCAAAAAGAGATTTCAGAACAGAAAAATACTCTATTAAAAGGCATCCTACTAGCTTCAGGTTCATAACAAAATGTTCGGAACATCCCGATGGAATTTTTTCTTGCCCATATGTAGCTTTCAAAGAAGTCTACATCTCATGCGCACTTGCATAGTAGACTAGTTCATCCAAAATTCTGTTGAATACGGTGACCACAATCCGTGAGCTCATCAGGCTATCGTCCTTGACCCATGTGGTGTTTTTGTTTGTCTTGGTTGCAGGCTCTGACTCAAGCAAAATATACTCCTTGTGTATCCTCGTACAATCATCATAGACCATTTGGAATTAGTTAGTCTTGTCCAATTTGGGGATCGAACCAAAAGATGGTAGGCATGCACTCCCTTGTATTCCTAAGATGTCATTTCAGATCCTGACATCTCTGATGACATTTCTAAGCCTACTTGTAGGATAATAAAAGGACAATAGATGTTTAAATCATACTACGATGAGTCTGATTAACCTCTGCTGAAACATAATGGCCTTGAACTTGTGGGGGTTTGAATACGGAAGCACGCAAAAAATGCGCATAGAAATATGCTTTCGGAGTCCGTGAAGACTAGGAGAAATCAAACGTTCAAGAGTAGCTAGTTTTTAGATGCGGGTCGATATTTTGTGGATGTTGTTGCCGTTGAATGGGTAGAAGAGGGCACTTGACGGGGGAGGGGGGCATGGGGTAGGGTACTGGAAGAGGTGGCCTACTCTAGGCTTTAGACTTGAACTAATTAAACATCAGCGGAACCATAAGGCGGGAGAAGAATCCCACAGTAGTGGGACCAAATCGAGGAAGAGAAACAGGTTTCTTGCAAGGTGCGAAGCAGACATCTTTTATTATATAATAGTTGTGAAGACAAGCAAAGCTACGATTTTTTTCATATTACGGGGACTGGACCAACTGTCCAAGAATGAGGAAGCAAGGGGACTAGAAAGACAGTCAGTAAAGGCGAATTACATGGTGGCAGCATTGACTTGGTTAGCGAAATCTTGCCATGATTTTACATTATATACCATGCCCACTTTAAGGGATCTGGAATGCATTACTAGTGCAAATAAATGAAAACATCAATTCACAACATCGACTCAAATGGTCTCCGAATCAAAAGACAATAAATAATGAAACGAAGCCAACTAGTGTAAATCTAAATATATTATAAAAGAATAAAAAAACACAACATAATGTGATTTGACTCTGGATAGCATCTGTATAAATATGAAATGCGGAAGTGAATCAAAGCAAGAACATAAAAATGAAAATGAAGACATTGACTTTACGTAGAACCCTACTCCCTAAGGAGCAGGATGAAACCACGGACAAACCGCTTCAAAAGGATAATTTTCAAGGCATTAGATGTCGGTTTCGATCACCATTTCCGTGACTGACCAAAATTTCGATCATTTCAATCATTTTTGTACTAGGGCCCCCATATGTCGACCATTCTGGCCATTTCGATCAAATTTCGGTAACCTGTCGAAATCGAAATTCGACCGAAATTTGGCCGAAATCTGAGGCTGTGCTAATTTTTCATTCATCTTTCTCAATGGATACACAGGGTGTGGGGCTCTTTATATAGCCCCACCAAGTCACCAAACTCCCACCTCACACGATGTCGGACTAAACACATAATCCACCAATGACATTCTTCAAAGTTTCCCCCTAAAACTGGAGCATGAAATGCTCAGCTTGGACAAACACAAAGAAAACACTCACTCACTGAATACAAGACAGTACAAACAAGATCAACTCAAAGCATACAATGTCGATTGTTGTCGAGGACGTTGCTTCTCAGGGCATGCCAGTGAGGAGGAACTAAAGATTGGGGTGTAAACTGGTTCAAACTGAAATGAGTTTCCCACCGGAAGAACTCTGGCCCGCAATATGTCTTCCTCACTGAAGACTTCTCCATCTCTCTAAATGGTCGAACAACAAATGAAAGCCATGAGTATATCTATGCATAGTGGAGTTCAAGGTCACTGAAACTTGCCGTAGGATCATCCATGTGTACTGGAGTTCACGGTTACTGGATTTACCGTGGGAATATCCATACACACTGGAGTTTACGGTCTCATGCCCTGGGAATATCCACATACAACGAGTTCACAATCAATGGAAAATGGAGCAAAAATAATGAGTCTCCCATAGGGAGAACTTCAAAATAGTGGGTCACTCTAACATAAAATGCCTCAAACATTAGTTGGGGTTGAAACCACTACCCAACACCCCCCCTTTTCTCCCATACTTGTCGGAAATAGAAGAATACTCGATCAAGTTGGGAGAACGAATGAAAAAGTGGTCAAACAAAAACTTCAATTTTTCTGCCCTTCTCTCTCTTTTGACAAATCATTCATTTTTTAGTAGTTTTTACTTTTTCCGGCTATTCTCCTTTTTTTTGTATGTTTTAAGCCATTCACCTTTTTTCCAGCTTTGCCCATTTTTTCTTTCATCCCAAAGGGCCCATGCGTATCCATCTTCTCCCTTTAAAAAAATTGCTCCATGCATAACTCACAGCTCTCCTCTCAATTTTTTAAAACATAGCAGCAGTGGCCTACATGGGTTGTACTCATTTTTTTTAAATAACAATGGACCAAACAGTCCATGAAGCCCCTTCACCCTTTTTCTTCTCACGTGACTAGGGTTCGGGAACCCATCGCCGCCACCATCGCAGGAGATGTGGGGAAGGACTGTTGCTGGAGGATCTCGCCGCCACCTCCAGCGTTGATCTGGAGATGTCGCCATCGAAGGTGTCGTCTGGGGTTCGACGAGGAGGAGTCGTCTGGGAAGGGGATTCATGACCTAATCGTCATGGCCCTCCGGTGATCTTGGATCATACTGTAGGCGCCTAAAAGCAGAGGCTTCAGGGTTGACATCAGGCCAAGGTTCCTTTTGGGACTTGTGTGCACTGTTGAGAGTCCTTATCCTTCTTTGTCCAACTTCGTCAATCAAGAATCAAATTTTTATACACGAGATCTTCATCAACTTCTTCTCCTTCGAGAATCCCGATCCCGTACACGAGAAGAGGCTCGCGTGAGGGGCCTTTTCTCACGATTGTAGCAACTGCTGCTATCATTGCGTTGGGAGAGGAAGGCACGCCCTTGATAAGTGCACTGCTTGTATGTACATGGGATGCACAAGGTGGTGTTCCTGGAGATCGCGGATGCCTAAGGGTTGCATGTGGGCTGGAGATGGCATTAGGGTTTCTATAGAATTCTCAAACAAATATCGAATATAAACATAAGCAAATCCACAATTATAATAATGAATCTTCAAGAACGAACCACTAACTAAACCCGTTCTGATAATCGAATCTTGAAAAGTTATGAACATAAAATAATTTCGCGAGGATCAAACCCGTTCTGATACCATTAGGAATATGAAATGTGGAAGTGAATCAAAGCAAGAACATAAAAATGAATAAGACTTTTGTTAGAATTATTATATTACAATTATGTTTGTAACCTTTCGGGTTCCGTAACCCTTAACCCTTCGAGTTTTGTAACCTTTAACCCTTTGGGTTCCGTAACCCCTGAGGGGTATTTATGTATTTTTCCTCTTGTACTCTCTAGAGTTTTCTCTTCTATAAGAGACCCTAGTCCTATGGAATAGATATCACATTCGTCTCTCTTCTCTACATGGTATCAAAGCAACGGTCCTATACTGGGGTTCTGACCTAAAATCCACACCGCCACCTTCAAGCCTCGCAAAAGCCTGCGCGGGCCCTCTTCCTTGAATTAGGGTGCCGCGCAAGGCCCTTCAATCGCCTCCAATGCAGCAGCTCGACCCCATAGCTACCATAACTACCCTCCATGGGTACCGTACGGCGTAGGTCTCTTTGGAGATCCAAAACTCATCACGGACCGTTGCCAAGAATCCAGATCTGTTGTCCATTGAGGGTTTTCAACCCTTCTCCAAGGGCATACATGAATTCAAGGGCATTTTTTAGCTCTTATATGCATCCTAAGTTGATCATAGGGTCTCCTTTCCATTTTAAGACCACCATGATGCCTTCTACCGAGACAAAGCCTTTGGCCATGAATATTATGGCACAAGGCACTACTATCAAACTCAAGGGCACAGAAAATTGCGTGCTCTGGTCTCAATCTTCTATGGTGTTCATTGGTGGTCAGAAAAAACTCTACATTTTGACTAAAGATCCTTTAGATGAAAAGGACAAAGACTACAACAACTGGTAGACTGACAACTATTTGTTTATCAATTGGATGACCAACAGTGTTGCGGCTCACATTGCCTCAAATCTTCTTTACAAAAATACGGTCAAGGAAATGTGGGAGGATCTCGAGCAAACAAACTCCCAGAAGAAGACAAAGTCACGCCTTGCATACATTTACAAGCAAATCTGGTCAGCATCTCAGGGTGATTCCACCCTCATCAAGTACTGCAGGCATTTGTCCAGCCTGTATGAGGAGTTTGCAATATTCCAGCACTCATGTTGCACAAAACAGATACAAGAGCGTTCGGACTGGCAGGTATACCGCTTCCTTAATGGCCTGCATTCTAGATACCATGTAGAGAAGGAGTAATTTCCTATATCAGACACACTGCCAACAATGAAGGCCATCTTTGGCCGACTTGAGGAGCTCGAGACATCCATTGTTCGACCTTTCGTCTTACCTTTAACAGAGAACTTTGCACACATCACCTCATCTGGGCGAGGAGGCAGATACAGCTTGCGAGAAGGACGTAGTGGTGATCCAAGTCGCGACCGTGGACGGGAATGGGGACGAGGTCGTGACTTTAGTCGTGGTCGTGGGCGAGACTCTATTACCCCATGCACTTACTGTGGTAGGTGGAACCACCTGACTGAACAATGCTGGCAGAAGTTTGGCGTACCTTCTTATCACGCCGATAATGCTTATGATTATGCCAATGATGTGGAAGAGGCATTGCCTACCTCCAGTGGCAAGACTGTTCATCTTAATGATGCAGATTACTCTCGCCTGATGCAGATCCTTCAGATTCCAGGACCTGCCACCACTAGTAACACTACAATTGCTGCTCTGGCTACTCCTTCAGGTACAATAGCCAACTCTGCTGTCACTCCTACTCCAGCTTGGAATTCCGGTGCCTCTACTCATCTCACTGGAGAAGGTAGTCTGCTCACCTTTTCCATACCATCTAACTCTGTGAAGTCAGTTCAAGTCGTTAATGGGACTCAATCACAGATTACTATTGTCGGAACTTTGGAATTCTCTTCCAAGCTCCGACTTTCTGGGGTTCATTGTGCCACTGATTTTCCTCTTAGCTTGCTGTCAGTTCACAAACTTTGTGTTGAGCTTTATTGTTGTGTGATATTTGATGAGTCTTGTTATTTTCAGGACATTCGGACGAGGTAGATCTTTGATGGGGGTCATGAGAAGAATGACCTATATTATCTTGGCATACCCTCGGACTCCAATTTTGTTGGTGTTTCGTCAATCTCCGAAGATCCGCTTCTTTGGCATCTACGCCTTGGACATCCCTCTGCCAAGGCCATCTCCATGATGTTTCCAGAACTATCTGCTCTTAAGCCCTTTCAGTGAGAAGCGTGTGAGTTCAGGAAACACCATTGAGCTTCATTTCTTGTTCGTACTGCTGCTTTTCATATTGTTTATTGTGATGTTTGGGGACCTTGTCCGATCTGCACATTAAGTGGTCATCGCTATTTTATAGTTTTCGTTGATGATTATAGTCGATCTTCTTGGGTATATCTAACAAAAGAGCACTGTTGTAAAAGTTGGTTGACTAGGCCGACTAGTCAGTCCGACTAGTCGAGTCGAGGGGGTAGCCGACTCGACTAGGCCTAGTCGGCCATTAGTTGGTCAACCCGACTAATCGGGCCGACTAGTCGACCTAGTCGATCAATTACTCGACCGACTTTTACATAGAGGTTTTTCATTTTTTTATTTTTTGCTTTTTTTAAAATCAAACTTATTCCAATATACTTAATGTTGTATTTAAAGTCAATTGCTCCTTTAGTTTCATTATGATAGTATAGAAAATATACAAATCTATGCAAATATATAAAAATATGGGTATAGAAATGATTTATATTGCAAATATATAAGAATATACGTATAAAAGTGATTTATATATTTAAATAATTTAAAAATTCAAAACCAACTAATAGCCAACTAAATCCGATTAGTCGCCCAACTGTCGATTAATCCTTAGTCAATGACCTCGCCGACCGAGTACCAACTACCGATTTCTGCAACCTTGCAAAGGAGCGTTCGAACATTAATCAAATTGTCAGAAATTTCTTTCGATATGTTAAAACTTATGTTTCTAGCATTGTTAAGATCATTTGTACTGATAATGCTCTTGAGTTAACCCAACAGGACTTGACCTCTTTCTTTGCATCCCAAGGAACTATTCACCAAACATCATGTCCATATACCTTACAACATAATGGTATAGCTGAGAGGAAACTATGACACTTGTTAAATGTTGCCAGATCTCTTATTAGTCAAATAAGTGTTCCCGAACAATATTAGGGAGATGCTAACCTTAATGCAGTTTGTCTCATCAACCGTATTCCTTCATCTGTTCTCAAAGGAGCAACTCCATTTTCCTTACTTTACCCTACTGAGTCTTCTTTTCCCATCCCTTTACGAATTTTTGGTTGTATTGCCTTTGTTCATAACTTTCATGTAGCTGACAAATTATCCTCTTGTGCCATAAAATGCATCTTTCTTGGGTACTCTCGTACCCAGAAAGGCTATCGTTGCTATGATCTTGTTGGACATCGATACTATGTGTTTGTTGATATCATCTTCTTTGAGCAAACAAGTTATTTCACACAGACTTTGAGTGACATTCCTCTGGACCTCCCTCCTCCAATCATCTATACTCGCCAGCAAACCTCTATACCTACTACACTGGAGTTTGTACCTTTGCATGTTCGTTTTATGCAGGATGATATGACTACTTCATGTGCTCTCACCACTGTTGTCCCGGATGTACCTGAGGATCTTCCTATAGGTCCACGCAAGCAAAAAAGGTAACGTATGTATCACCCCATGTCGCATTTTACTTCTACAGATGGTTTATCTAGCTGTGACAAGAGATTTGCATATGCTACAAATGCTATTTCTGTTCCAATAGATAATTTCAGTGCAATAGAGGATCATGGTTGGCGACAGGTCATGGATGAGGAGATGGATGCACTCACCTCCTGTGGCACGTGGGATCTTGTGTCGTGCCCCTCGAGAGTTCGCCATGTGGTTTGTTGATGAGTCTTCACGACCAAACAGTCACTTGATGGTTCTATTGACAGGTTGAAAGCCAGACTTGTTGCCAAAGGTTTCACACAAATCTTTGCAGTTTGTTATTTTAAAACCTTCTCGCTTGTTGCCAGAATGGGGTTGATACGTACCATTCTCTATGTTGTTGCCAACAAGGCTTGGTCCATTTATCAACTTGATGTGAAGAACGCCTTTCTATATGATGATCTTAACTAAAGAGGAGGTCTACATGATGCAACCGCTGAGGTATGTAGTCAGGGGGAGCATGTGCATCGACTACGCAAGGCCATTTATGACCAAAAACAGAGTCCAAGTGTATGGTTTGACAGGCTCACTATGGAGCATGGACTGAAATCTCGCGAAATTTCGCCGAAATTTCGCCGAAATTTCGATAGGTATCGGGTCTCGAAACTACACTGTATATCGATTTCCCCAGTTTCGATCGAAATATCGCGAGATATCGCCGATATCTCGGCTCGTCTCGATATCTCGGCCGACATATGGAATCTTTGAATAGAGAATTCAGGCAAAGGTCGAAATATACCAAAATATCGGCCGAAAGCTCCCCATTTCGCCCGACTTCGTGCAGAGGCTGCTCTCCTTCATCTTCCAAGACCTTCTTCCTTTGAGGTAAGCCAAATTATGATAAATCTTCTTCAAATTCATTAATTTTTTTAGGGATTTCACTGTTAGGATGTTGATGTACCTAGGCATGGTGTTTAATTTGAGAGATTTCCCCCAAAATAGGTATAAATTTGGAGTAGAAAACTGGGGTTTTTGTGTTTTTTTGCACAATAGTGCTAGCTATGATCATTGTATCGCAAATCTGAAGTTAACATGAAGTATAACATTGTTGGAGAATATTTTCTTGGATCTATGTTAGAAGAACTTGGGGCTTTTGAGGTTTAATGTGGAACGATAATGAGTTGTGGTATTATATATTCGGATCTTGAGTTTTAGAAGTAGAAATCATAGTTAGGAAAATTTTTTGGATTAATAAAAATTAAAAATATAGAAAATCCGAAAATCATTTGTTAAATATTTACGTTTTTGTTCATATTTTGTGTCAATTACGTAGTCTTTCTTGAAAATGGTCCCCTAATTTGTAGATCTAAGATCCTAATGTATAGATCCAAAGTCTTTTTTCTGTAAATCGGAAAAGTAGGTGTTGGAAAAATTAAATATATAATAATTCCGAAATTTAAAAAATTAAAATAATTTGCATATTCATAAGCAGTTGCATTGTATGCCAACTTAATGTTTGTTCTTGATTTTCCTCGCAGATTTCGACGTTCATATTCACCATGGCACACTCTGCCACATTCTGGTTTCGGTTCCGGTTCTTAATTTGGATATTCACCATGGCACATTCAGCTTCCGGTTCTGGATCTGATAGTTCTGATGATCAGATGGAAGAATTCGGTGGGGACATTGGCTGGAGGTATGCGTCCGCTTCTGATGGAAATAAGGCGAAGCCGCAATGCAATTTCTGTGGGAAGAAGTTGGGAGGAGGCGAGATCACAAGGAAGAAGCAACATCTTGTTGGCAACAACAAGAATGTTGCCAAGTGCACGCGTTGTCCCAAAGATGTGAGGGACAAGTTCAAGGCGAGCTTGGACAGAAAGAAGGAAAAGGAGACGGAGAGAGTAAGAAGGGAAGAACAAATGAAGGAGTTCATGTCGAGAAAGAATTCAACGTCATTTCTGATTCAGACGACGATGATTTTGTGTACCCCGCCGACATTCAGATTGCATCAGAGAGGAGGGCATACAGAAGGGCTACACAAGAATCATTGAGGAGCGAGTTCGAGAGGAGAGAACTCGGTGGTGCACGGGACGGCTTCTATGGTGCAGGTGGGAGTGGGAGTGGTTCTGGAGGTGCACCAGTACCACCACCCATCAAGAAACACAAGAGGAAGGGAATTGAGCCCTTCTTGATGAGGAGCGGATCCATGCAATACAAGGCAAGCAAGGATCCGAGGCAGAAAACAGTGAAGGGAATGTTCACCAATGCACGAGAAAGGGTGGGAAAAGCCATCAACAAGCTCTTCTTTGGGGAGAGCATTCCTGCCAACATTGCAAGCGGGCCATTCTTGCAGCATGCCATTGATGAGATCGCTGCAGCAGGAACGGGAGTAAAGGCTCCTACATCCTACGAGATCATGAACAAATATCTGGGGATGGAGAAAGAGGAGATGAATGAGTACATCGCCGAGTTGAGGAGGAGATGGCCAGAGTATGGGGTGACATTGATGTGCGATGGGTGGACGAGCTACACAAGGAAGCAGATCATCAACTTCCTTGTTTACTGTGATGGGAAGACAATTTTCTTGAAATCTGTTGATGCATCTGAGCATGTGAAGGACCACAGGTACCTTCTGAAGTTGATGAAGGACGTTATAAAGGAGGTTGGGAAAGAGCACATTGTGCAAATTGTGACAGCAGCAACTTCAAGAAGGCTGGTGGAACAATTATGAAGTCGAGCAACTACGGAATTTTCTGGACACCGTGTGCTGCGCATTGCATTGACTTGATCTTTAAGGATTTCAGCAAGAGGAAGCTCGTCTCAAGGGTGGTGGAGAAAGCACGAATGATCACCACATTCATCTACAACCACAGCAAAGTGTTGGCACTAATGAGGCGGATGTGCAATGGGGAGTTGGTGAGGCCTGGCATCACACGCTTTGCAACCAATTTTATAGCGTTGCAAAGCCTCAAACAACATAAGACGGGTTTGAAAACCATGGGTTGCCAGGGTGAGTGGTTCGAGATACATGAAGCTCGGACTGAAGGAGGACTGAAGGTGGAGATATTGATCAATGATATCTCCTTTTGGGATGACGTGACTCGGGTCACGAGGATCATGGATCCAATTGTATCTGCATTGCAGATCGTGGATGGCGACAAGAAGCCCACCAAGGGAGTCATCTACGAGGCAATGCGCTGCATGAGAGAGAAGGTCAGAGAAGCGGTTGGGAAGGGATCGAAAGCATGGTTGGACATCATAGACGAGCGATGGTCCAAGATGCTCTCACATCCTCTTCACAAGGCCAGTATGTATTATGTAAAAATGGTTTTTTTTTCAATTATTTAAATTTATATAGTTGGACATCTTAAATGAGCTTGTTCGTGACTTTCTGTGCAGCTTATTACTTCAATCCTAAGTACCACTACAAGAATGGACTTGGTACAAATGGTGACCTTCTCTCAGCCGTACAGATTGTGGTGGAGAAGCTCGTCAAGGACGAGAAGTTACAGATCATGTGCATGAATGAGGTACTATCCTCAATTTCTACCTATGTTTGAGTCAGAAGATATTTGGGATGAACCTATTTGTGCGTTGTGCAGGTTAAGTATTACCGAGATGCATTGGGTTCCTTTGGTCGGATTACTGCGGTCAACGGTCGTGGCAATACTCTTCTTGGTAGGGACGGAGGCAAATAAAACAATTACTTGTGTGTACATTTATTTGTACTTATGATTCTGTCTTTTCCTTTTTTTGCAGCCGAATGGTGGATGTTATACGGGATGGAAGCTTCCAACCTTCGAAGTGTGGCAGTGAAAGTGTTGTCTCAAACCGCATCTGCTGGCGGTTGTGAGGAGAAAAGAAGCTCAATGACCTTGTCTTCGTGCATTACAACTTGAGGCTGAAATTGAAGCATGCAACGGAGGGACATGACAAAGATGACTATACATACCCTATTGACCTTGCATACATTTTCAAGATGCACGATGACGATGCTGACGAGGACGTTCTCCAGAGGTGGATGGATTCCAATGGTGCCCCAATTCTCGATCAGCCAGGTGGAAGACCGAATGAAAACATAAGCCAGCAAATGGGAGTAGACGTTGGTGACTTTTTAGCCAGATCCGGGCGGATTACAGACCCTGTTGGAGGGGTTGGAGGGCAAGATTGATGCAGCTGTTGATGAAATTCTCTCCAGTAACTCCAAATCCAAGTCACAGTCAAAGGATGACAGTGGACATGATGATGATGACGATGTTGGTCGTGCTGGACCCGGTGGTGGTGGGGAGTCAAACTCAGGTTGGTCAGGAGGGAGTGGTCGTGGACCACAAGCTACCAGACTTGAGGAAGGCCTACAAGCAGGACGTGAAATATATGGAGAGACAACGGAACGCACACGGACAATTTGTTCCAAGTCCGAGTCCAGGGCCTACGGATTACGACACGGTCGAGGCCATCGTCCAACCGACAGCTACATGGAAGATTTGACATCATCTGTAGGTTCTTTGAGCTTCATGGATATTGACAGCCCATATCGCGGAGGAGCACAAAGTCCTTTAGGCGGATATGGATCGTCGCACGATGAGAGATCATTTGGCGTCTTCCCGGAATACTTTCAAGCTCCTCCTCCAGGACCTCCTCCTCCTCCTCCTCAGTACGCACCTCCAGCATATTCATATGGTTACAGTGGATATGGTGGATACAGTAGCGGAGACAACTACCAAAGTAGCCAACCTGAGCAGAGTCAGGGCAGTTTCTTTGGGGGTGACAGCTACGGTTTCTTCCCTGAGTACTACACGGCAGTTCCTCCTCCTCCGCAGAGATCTTCTCCTACTCCGTCGTCGTCATCCCGAGGATCTCAGGGCAGTAGTTCGCAGCAGCCTCGTCGTGCCACTCGTGATACCGGATCCAGTGCTGCTTATCCTCGACTCGGGATGCTCATAAGCATCGATGACCACCAATACATGCAGTATATCATGGATTACAAGGCCATGTACTCGTACATGACATGGGAGAACTACTGCGAGTTCATAGAATCTGCGATGCGCTATGAGAGACAGCAAGGAAGGGGGGGCATTCAGATCCACCACGGAACTCCTGGTTCTGAACAAAACATGTCACCAGGGCAGGTACTATATTTTAATCTTTACTCTTTTATTGCATTTATCAGAAATATGCATGTTCTTAATAATTTTAACTTGTTGTAAGTTGTATTGTATTTGTAAGACTAGACTATTACTCTTTTTTATTATGTATTAACAATGTTACAACCATGATTTCAACTTTTATATATTAACTGTGTTATGAGATTTCGGTGGAGATAGGTTGTATATAGGGGTGGAGATCCTCAATTGCAATGATATGGATAAAATATGGGTCATTTCGACCCCATATCGATCGAGACATGTTGCTTGGGTTCCAACAATATGACCACCGATATGACCGATATGGCCCATATGTCTATATATAGGGTATAGATGACCAATATGTGTGAAATAATTGTGTATTTTTATGTTATTTATTGTTCTAATAACTTGGAATATCGAAATTTTCAATAAATTTGGAAAAAAACGGATTTTTTAGCCTTTTCCGAAGTTTTCACCGAAATTGTCGAAATTTCCCGAAATTTCGGTATTACACCTTACCGAAACGAGATCGAAATCGAAATTTCGAACCTTTCTATGGAGATCAACATACTTGGTTTTCAGCAGACAACATCTAACTACTTTGTCTTTATTAGTTGACGGTCTACTGGCACAGTCATCCTCGTTGTCTATGTTGATGATATGGTTATCGCGGGAGATGATGTAGATGGTATTTAGGAGACCAAGACCTTCGTCCAGAAGTTCTTTGTCACGAAAGATCTCGGCCAACTTCGTTATTTTCTTGACATCGAAGTAATACGCACTACAGAGGGGATCCATCTTTCACAGAGGAAATATTGCCTCGATATTCTAACTGAGACAGGACTTCTTGGATGTAAGCATGTCCTCAAATTTCAATGAAATTCGGTCGAATTTCTATCGAATATCGATATCCTGTCGAAATCGAAATTCGATCGAAATGGTCGAAATGACCGAAATATGAGGGCCCTAGTACAAAAGATGAAGTAATTGACAAGAATTTCGGTCGAATTTCGATTGAAATTCCATCAAAATTCCATTTCGGCCAGTCACTGAAATGGTGACCGAAACCAAGATTTTTAGGGCCTTGGATGCAAGCCATCTGGCATCCCTGCAGAAGTTAGAAAATATTCAGCATTTACTAATCCAGCTTTTGCGGATGCAACATGATACAGAAGTTTAGTGGGAAAATTACTCTATCTCACTAATACTAGGCCAGATATATCATATGCTAGCCAGTCAGCATAGGGAGATGTCTTTTTACAATCACTGGAAGGATGTTCGTTTGATCCTTCGATATTTCAAGGAATCTATCGGACGTGGACTCTTCTATGGGGTGAATGGGCAGACTAATATCTCCGCCTATACAGATTCTGACTGTGCTAGTTCTCCTGAGGATCGCCGATCCACTACAGGATATGCCATGTTTGTTCGGGATAACCTTGTCACTTAGCGAAGCAAGAAGCAGACAGTGGTATCCAGATCCAGTGCGGAAGCAGAATACAGGGTAATGGCTTAGGCCACATGTGAGATCACATGGACAAAAACCGGACTACTATACTCATCTTTGTCAGCACCCTTAATCATTTCCTCCAATCCCACATGCGCCAGCATACCACTCACTACATCTTTCACCTCCGCGTGCACTTTCTCTCACAATGCCCAACAACTTCCCCATGCTTCACCAAGGTTTGATTGCCGCCAACTGAGACATCTCGCATTCACTTTTCCTCCTTATCACTATGGTAAAAGTTGGTCGACTAGTCGAGTCGGTAGGGTGGCCGACAGAATATTGATCAATTAGTCAGTCAGCCAACTAATCGGCTGACTAGGTCGACTAGTCAACCGATTTTTGCATAGTGATTATGTATTTATTTTTTGCTTGTTTTAAAGTATACTTATTCTACTGATCATCACCTCGATAAGACATTGCTTCACCAACTAGCTAATCAAATGCGAGCCACTCCTCAGGCAGATTCCTCCTTTTGCTCCTCAGCCTACGGGGTATTAGCAATCGTTTACAGTTGTTGTTCCCCTCCCAAGGGCAGTTTCTTACGCATTACTCATCCGTCCACCACAGGAAACACCATTTCGCGTCCGACTTGCATATGTTAAGCATGCCGCCAGCGTTCATTCCGAGCTAGTATCGAACTCTCCATGAGATTCAAGAAGAAAATGCATTTCGATCACGTCTACGTTCTCAGTTATTTCATGGCACTAAGCCTCCCATCTACGGTAAGGGGAGTTAGGCAAGGAGTCAAGCACCGAATACACTCCCTCGTCGTTTTTTTTGTAGAAAACACAACCAACGAGCAAAAGTGTTTGGCCCAAGCCAAAAAGAAGCCAAAAATTGTAAGAACAACAAAAACAATCATCTTGCTCTTTCCGTTCTTCGGTGCTACCTTTTTCTTTCCTAGGGATGGGGTTGGGTCTACCCTCAAGGTATGCTTAATGTCTTATTTAAATTCAATAGTTTCTTTTATTTTCATTATGATAATATAAAAAACAAACAAATCACTGTAAATATATAAGAATATATGTATACAAATGGTTTATATATATAATATTTAATAAATTCAAAACCAACTAAAGGTTGACTACATCTGAAAAGTCGCACGATTGTCAATTAATCCTTAGTTAGTAAGACGGCTGACGGAGTACCGACTATCGACTTCTGCAATCCTACTCCTTATCATGTTCTATGTCCCATCACCCCATATCTAAGAGGGAGGGAGAATGAGTAAGTGAGTGGGTGAGGAAAAAAAGGAGGTTATGATGAAGAGGAAATGAAAATGAACAAAGAGTTTGAGGAAATGGGGAATTGAAGAAATGCTTTGGTCCCCAAAAAGCTACCCCAACAAAATGGAATGACAAACACATAACTGGAGCAACTTTATGAGATCAAATGCATGATTATGAAGAATGTAAATGTATACAAAAAAATATCAAATGTTTAGAGGAACAACTACACAAAAGCTTCGTACTTTTATGTGAATGCAATCCTAGATTCCACTATAACAAAAAGACCAAGATTCTAAATCACATTCCATCCACTGCAAATACTGTGTTTAAACCAAACAAATTTCCAAGCACATTGCATTTTAGAATTTACAAATTTATTAGTTGCCTTCAGTAATATCGCAATAATGGATGTAACCAAAGAACGTAACAAAAATTCATGTTGCCTCCAACTTTACGTACAAGGTTCTGTGTGTAAGCATGTGTCACAGACATGTGCTTGCTAAAATGACAAAAAATTAGGAGTCAAACCATGACATTCATCCTTGTCATTACAACCATGCTTTCAGTGAAAGAGTTGGCCAGAAAAGTACAAATAGTATCAGCAAAAAGTGTATTAATATGTCCTTCATCAAGCCTCCAGCATCAACCAAATTATAATTGACCGACATGCTTATTGTCACACCCCCAAATTCCGTGATCGAAAATGATCACGGACACGGTAGTTGGATGCTCGAGAATGATCGATGGAGTTGGACTTCAGGAGGAGTCCGGAAATGTGTGGATATCAGGGAGGTTATCCACGAGAGTCTGGAAGCTCTACCGTACGTGATGGAAAAGCGTCACACAGGACACTGGCTCGGTAGCAGAGTGTCGTGGTGCTTGTAGCAGTGCGAGCACAGCGAGTACAGACAGGAGTGCAAGACATGACAGTGGATGCACGTAGTCGTACATACGCGAGCGCAGAAAGGCGGTACGTAGTGAATCAATACGCATTGAGGAGCAATGCGGTACGGTCACAGATGCGTACGCACGAAGGCGCACGGTATCGGTATTGATGCATGGCGGTCCAAGGAGGCATGGAGCGTTGCAGGTGCTGAGTACGAGCATTGTCGAGCATGCTCAGTAGTACACGTCAGTGTTGTCAAAAGCCCTCCGGACGCTCGCCTAGGCTCCCAGGCGAGGCCCTAGCGCCTCGCCTCCTTTCAGGCGAGGCGTTTTGCCTCAGGCGCCACTCAGGCGAGCGCCTGGCTTGAGGCTCTAGGCGCACGCCTTGAGCGCCTAAGGCAAAAGTAAGGCTTTTTGTCGACTTTGTGTGATTTTTATCCATGTTTAGGTTTTTATATTAGATATATATTAGTTCTAAGTATCATTAACACACATACTTATACATATGCACACACATGTATATGTAATTTACACACACTTCTATTTCATATGCGTATACATGTACATTCATATTTTAGTTCTAATAATACATATACTTTTTGACTAAAAAGTATATATTCTTCTCTATATTTATTAGCTTAAAGTATTACAAATACATATATATATACACACATATAAATAGATAAAACACACATGTATACATAGGCATGTACGCATATTTATACATAAACACATACACATGTATGCAAATATATACACATACAGATACACATACATACAAATACACACATAAATACAAATATTTAATACATATACATACATATGCAAGTACATGCATACATTATACATATACATTAATAAATAGTGGATTGCTCGTAAAATATAATTTGGTGATAGCATATACATATACATAGACATATATATGCATGCATTTATATAAACGCTTATAAACACGCCCACAAATAAGTTGGATTGGTTTTAAATTGAAATATAAGCTATACACATATATTTACAGCTATACATACATACACACATGTACACGTACACATTTATATACGTGCATGTAAACACACCCACAAATATATGGGACTGGTCTTAGATTGAAATATAAGTTATACATACATATATTCACAATTACACATACATACATGTGTGTGTATGTGCATATAATACATAGACTTGGGCATTATTTATTTATTTTTATATATAGCGCCTTGCTTTTCTCAGGCGAGCGCCTAGGGAGCGCCTGACGCCTCGGGCGTTTTGCACCCCCTAACGCCTTGGAGTGCCTCTCGCTTTTAACAACACTGGTACACGTACGAGAGTGGTCTGGAGGCCACGATAGCGAAGTTCTGGAGGACTTCCCCTTAACATGGAGAACGCTAAGGAAGGGTTTACCGCACGAGGGTCTGGAGGCCGCAGGTTCCCTTTGGCGCAAGACCAAGTGTTTGGTAGCACTTGGTGAATTACGGAAAAGCTGCATCAGCAAGCGTTGGAGCGCGAGTGTGCTTATGACTAGGCGGTTGACTGGGCGTCAACCGTGCAGGAAGACGAAAGGACAACAAGGGAGTCGAAGAGACGAGCAGACGAAGAGTTGCTGAGGAACGCGAATGGTTGCCAAACAACTCGAAGGGTCTCTTGTGTCTTTATGTATCATTATTGTAGATGTAATAATGAGTGTCCCTTGGGTTGCCTAGAGTCTTGTATATAAGGAGAGGTGGTGGCTCATTTGTAAACACACAGAGTACACGAGAGAAAGTGTAGTGTGTCCACCCACTCAATAGATAGTTCCCCTTCTAATAAGAGAAGAGCTTTGTGCCCGTGCTTGTGTGATTGCTTGGTTGAGTTCTTGAGCATTCTTAAGTGTGTTCTTGAGAGTGTTCTTGAGCGATCCGGAGTTCGTGCTCGTGTTTGTGTTGGAAGCGTCGGTGCGCTAGCAAGCAGGAGTACGAGAAGAGTTGGAGCGCATCCGTGACCGTTCTACTCGGGAAGGCTGGTTAGCTACGAGTTAGCTAACGCCGCACAGGATCGGTCGAAATCGATAACGGGAATTTGACCCTGTGACACTTATCATAGTGTGGGAAAAAGGTTTAGTTAATTTAATAAACTATGTTGTAAGTCCGTTCTTTTCAATTCCTTCCATCCAGTTCTACTAAACCATGTCACACCGTACCAAACGTATCAAAATAGCAGGTGGGCAAAAGAATTAGTTTGGTTAGGTTATCTAATGACACTGGAAAAATTGCTCAGATATCCTCTAACCATCCACATAATGTAGATTCTAGGTTACCTAATCATTAACTTCGCCAGTCCAGCATTACCACTTCCAAGGAATCCCCGAAGTGTCCAAAGTATTTTTCCTTGATTCGTATAAATATCCAATTATTATACCAAAAATGACGATAAAAACGAGTCTTCCCCCAGCATTGTCCTCCTTGAGGATGAGGTAACTAAACAAATAATAATTAGTTTAGGATTATTTGTTCATTTTTGGTATTTCGGAAATATGATGGCCAAGTGGCTAGAATAAGAAGATTTTTTTGAATAACAGCATCAGAAGATTTAAACACTATGCAAAATAAATACACGTAGTCGGGGTGGATTGGTGGCGAGCAACGAGATCTTTCATATCATATAGAACATTTCAACTAATGGACGTCCATATGAAAACCATACCTTTAGCCTCTTGGCAGCAGGATCATTTGGAGGATCGCGACGGTTCTCTGCATCTCTAAAATGATGTCCTTCAGTCTGTAAAAGCATACATTGCTCAAATATGCATTTAGGTCCTTCAAATATTCCTTAGTAAAGCAACAATTAATAAAATAAAGAGTTGTAAAACAAACCCTCCAACTAAAGGAACACGCATGCTTTGTTAGATTAAACAGATCCCGAAGGACCTATTCTGTCACTAGCATAAATAACCAGCTTATAACATATACAAGAGCTCCGATTCCCCAATTTATCATCAAGGCTTGAAGTTTGAAAAATATATTCCCAACACCCATGTGACAACAAAAAGGTTGAAGTTGGATCAATTAATCAGAAAAAGGTACTAGAAACAAGTTTCTTATAATCATGTTTTCCAAAACGAGATAATTAATTTGGAAACCAAGAAATATCAACACTTACAGACAGCGTGCAACATTCTAAAAAACCCCAGGAAATAGAAAGAAAATATGATACAAACACTTACTTGATCCGCAGAAGAGCTTGGCTGTTCGGAGGACAAACTCTGAGAAGCAGAACTTGGGTCCACCATAGTGCTACCTTGAGAGATAAATGGCATAAGCTGCCGGACCAGAGAAGAGAAGAAAACCCCATCTTCATTACCCGGCATTGGTGTCTCCTGTCTTCCATGATTTATGGCAACACTGGATTCATTTGCAACTCTTCCTTCAATAGTTGCTTGGATCTCCTCAGGAGATATTCCCATTCTACCTAACAGATCTAACATAGTGAATTCATCTTCCTGCTGGTCATCATCTGTTTGACTTACACCACTTTCGACTCCATCTTGTCTTCCCATGCTTAAGTTGTCAGATAGAAAATCAGCTGGTGAACAATGCAAACAAACGCCTAATGTCAGGATTCTAACCCCCAAAAAGAAATGAACTTCCCTGTGGGGATATGAAATTGTACCAACCACCCAAAATTAAAGAAAGATGATTTCAGAATAAATAAAATGAATGATAAAACACATAATACCCAAAATTAAAGGAAGACAGTTTTTCTCTCATCAATCGATTATATCTCTGTGTCAAAATCAAATTCCTATATTAAAACTGGGTTTCACCCAGCTTTTACTCACAGCCTGACACATGGAACATTTTTGGACCTCTTCCGTGCCCATTCTCTTCCGACTCGGCACACGCACATAATCTCTCTCCCCCCTACAACGACCTATATCTCTCTTCTATAACGATCTCTCTCTATTTTCTATAACGTTCTCTCCCTCTCTCCTACATATCCCACTCTCTCCCCCCATGATCTTTCTCTCTGTCTTCTATATCCCACTTTCTCTCACCATTATCTCTCTCTTATTATTATTATAATAAAATATAATACCTTTCTTCATATTTATATGATATTATTAGATCAAATTTTAACAATATATTTAAACATTTATTGTGAATTTATTTATAAATCACTTGATTGGTTGATGCCTCTAATATTCATTTTATTTTCCACACTTTATACATGTTTTGAAATACGAAAACAATACTTTTAACAATTTAATAAATCATTATTAGGTAAATAATGTAGGCATCAAAATGAAAAATAATTGACATCAAACTGAAGTGTATCGATTTCTGAAATATTATTCTCACTTCAATTTTCCGATGGTTGAAAAAAAATTTCCAACGGAAGACCGGGATTCGAGCCCATAGATAAAAAAGAAAAAGATGCACTATGTTTCATCAAAATAATTTCCTCGACACAATATCGATCAGTGATCACTATATATAAATTTTATGCATGTTACAATTCCAAAATATAATGGGAAAAGCCATTAAGAAAACATCAGGATTCCCCAACCATACATCACTTCTCAATCTTTGCCTATCCTCTATACACACAAAAAACAACCTACACCTCCCCCTCCATCACATATTTAAATAAGCATCATCTAGAAAATAAAACGCCATACAAAGAATAAATATATTCACAAATATGTGAAATTTATGATGCAATTATTTTTATACCAAATATTGTTCAAGACAATTCGATTTATAAAGTTAAATTTTAGATATGCATATTATTTTTTTAGAAATCGATATGGAAAGTGAATGAAATTGATAGGCCCATAGTGAACCAAGTCCTTCAGGCTATCCCCCCATTTTATATTGGGATCTTTACACCCATAACCCTAAGTAACTTCGTAGTTACCCAGATACCCTCTATAATCACGAATTACATACAAGACCTTGAGTAATGCTTAACTCTTACACCCATAACCCTGTGTTATTCTCCATCCAATTTACCGTTAACTATAATGGTATCCGTCATGTATTTTATATTCTATACTCCTTAACTTTCACTTATTTACAAATAACACCACTATCCCCTTCCTCCCCCCCCCCCTTCGACCTCCAAGCAACACCCCCTGTCGGCCACCCCACCTCCACCCGTTTGTCGACCGGCCCGCCTCCCCCCGCCGGCCGCCCCCTTCCTCCTCCCCGCCCACAAGCCCGGCTCAGGTCGGAGCCCCCTCCCTTCCCCGCTCGCGCCTCCGCCTGCAAGCCCAGGTCACCGCCCCGCCGCCGCAAGCTCCAGGTCTTGCACCCAAACCCCGCATCCCTCCCCAGGTCGTGCACGCATTCCCCCTCCCCACCCATGCCTCTGCCTGGTCCCGTAGCCCCCCCCCCCCCCCCGCGCCCCCCCCCCCCCCCCCCGCGTCCGCCTGAAAGCCAGGGCTGAAGGAAATGCCGGAGATCTCACCAAAGAAGTCCACTTCCTGCCTTGTATTATACCCACCTTTCACGCCGAATATGTGCACAAAATCAGCAGGCTCTGCCATCGCCATAAATTGGCCATCGAAGGTGAAGCGAACTGATCTAATGGCTCCAAGATTGCCCCGAAGAACACAAAGCGACAGCGGCAAGTTTCGAATATCCCAGATCCGGCACGTCTTGTCCTGGTTGCCCGTGGCGAAGGTGAACTTGTTATTTTTAAGACTCCCGATTGTTGTCGGTCTTCGCCTTAGTTGTTGTCATTCTCGTCTCCCTACCCTCAACAGCAACGGCACCCTCCCTCCGACTCCTCGGTAATAATCCATCAGCCGGGCGCACTACTTATACCCTCATCGGCCCTTATACCCCCGTCATCCTCAAACCCCTGCGGTCTCGCCGCCACCCCAGTTTTTACCGCACACGCCCCCCTCCCCCTCGTGGTTCCGAGAAGCTACAGAGACAGAGGAGACTACACAGCTTGATGTGCAATGGACGATGAGGGCATAAACGAGGCGATTAGGGCACAGTTCCCTCTCTCCTTCGGGAAGTCGTTGTGGTCCTTCAGGTAGTCCTCCCCACGCCTCCGCCTGCAGGTTCCCCCCACCCTTGAGGGCTCCGCCTGCAGTCCTCCCCAGTCCAAGTCGTGCTCTCCCCCCCAGGACCAGGTCCCGTCCCACCTCCATCATGGGAATCTCCATCATGCGCACACCTCCGTCGCTACCCGCCGTCCTCCGTAAAAGACCCCACAGGTTGCAGCAAGCTCCAGGATGGAACCCACCACTTCCTTCCTTCTTTTCTTTTTTTTGATTAATCTCAGCCGTTAGATCATGAATTAGGTTAGATTAACTCAGCTATCTGGTTGAGTTAATGAACTAAACAAACGGAAGGTTATGGATGTAAAACGGAGTGGTTATTAAGGATCTTAGATGTAATTCATGATTATAGAGGGTATTCGGGGTAATTACGAAGTTACTCAGGGTTATGGGTGTAAATATCCCTTTTATATTTAGATTGTAATAATATTTGCAACTTATTATAGACCTTAGCCGACCCTACTTAATTGTGGGAAAAAACTTTGTTGTTGTTGTTGTATTATAGACCTTACATCTATTATAGACTTACATGTTAAAAAATAAAAGTTACAATAATTTGAATATAATCTAACTATATCAATGCATCATTATTAAACAACTTAGCATTCAATTTTTCAATGAATTTAGTAAACGGTAACTAAATTATCATTAAAGAGAAACAAACTTGACTATAGAAGCATTAAAAGGCAATACATTAAGATATATATATATCTATATATAATCGTTTATTTTAGAACCATTCGTATTTTTTAAACTCTTGCAATAAAAATATTATGATAGTTTATTTATGAAAGTTACTATAGAAGTTTACTTGGGAAATCTAGTTAGTAGTGAAAGTTACTTGAATCGTGCAAGCTATAGACGAATACAAAGGAAGGAAGTAGAGGAGGCTTTGAAGGTTATAAGACATGGGAAAGGTGTAGGATCTAATGACATTCCTATATAAGTTTGGAGAGCTCTGGGTAAGCATGGTTTGACTTGGCTTATAAATTTATTCAATGTTACTTGGCGAAGCAAGAAAATACATGAAGAATGGAGGAGAAGCGTCGTGGTGCCTCTTTATAAGAACAAATAAGACATTCAAAATTATTCAAATTACAGAGGTATCAAGCTGGTGAGTCACACAATAGGAAATTTTGAGAACGTGTGATCGAAAAAAGGTTGAGGCAAGCTTCCAAAGTAAAGAAAATCTTTTTGGATTCACGTCGAGTCTCTCAACTATTGAAGCCATCCAATTGCAAGGAGAACAATGGAGATTTACAGAGCTAAAAGGAAGAACCTCCATATGATTTTTATTGATTTAGAGAAGGTTTATGATTCTATCCCATATTTATTTGACATATATTTAATCGTACTTTTAATTACAACAAAATTTCAAAGATAGATATGTATTGTTTAATTCTTTCACGACATTTATAAACAATGAGTTCCTCATTGATTGGATGAAAATGCGTAGAAAGGGATATGATATTGTTCTATCCTCTATTCCAGTGTTCTTATCTCTATTATTTCAACATATTTTATAGTTATGGAGTTCGGAACCCAAAGGTAATCATTGACTGAACTGTATCTTATTCGTATTAGTTGACCTAAGTTGCACCATTACTGTTGGGGTAGGGCTCGGCCTCCGAACCGTACGTGGGACGAGTTTCTGCCTTATACAGCTCGGGCGGGGGAAGTTAAGGAGACCCTGCCGGTCGGGACGGACATGAAAGGAAGAAGCGCCTTTTTTTCCAAAACTAGATTATAGGCTTCGTGTTCTTTCTAGTATTATATATTGGGCAAAGAACATATAATTACATTGTCATATATTTAATCTGCATATTTTCTCTATAAACTGAGGCTTACGCATCGACCGCCTCAAGGTTATGCCTAGCCTCGATTCTAAGGAAAATGCCTTGTTCTGCCTTTCATCTTTTCAAACCATGCTTGTGGACTCCTTGGTGGGATGGATGCCATTTACCTTGGACTAGGAGTATCACGATGAGGTCGAAGTGTAATTCGTGTTTAGTTTACCGTGAAGGTGCATGTATTCTTCCTTCCATTGTGTTTTGTATCTCGATCAAACTGTCAAGGGTGTCCCAGCAAAATGTGGTATGCATCCCTGGGAGCAATGTGATACCAAACCTCATCTTTATAGGTTGGCACAATGAAAATTTTGACAAGGCATTGATGTTGAATAGGCATTTGGGTCCCTCCTTTAAACCACGCCAAACTATAGGTTCGACCTAAGGGTTAGGTTTGCAGTTCCAACTTGTCCA
This sequence comes from Ottelia alismoides, assembly GCA_037367405.1. NCBI lineage: Eukaryota > Viridiplantae > Streptophyta > Magnoliopsida > Alismatales > Hydrocharitaceae > Ottelia > Ottelia alismoides. The sequence continues at coordinate 963,529 of JAZKJV010001375.1, forward strand.
CCATTTCTTGGACTACAAAACTTTCCACGACTGTTTGAGGTACAGGTGATGAGGAGGATACTCCTTAATCGCGCATCATCATTCTCAACTTTAGGTGCTAGCATTGTTTGGCTAGTTAACAATGAGTCGGCACATTATTTTTTACTCCAAACTCATTGTGTTCAATTAGGAGGAAAGGTCCACTAGTCTCAGCACTTACCTCAACATTCCCACATTCTTCATTAATATTTGTGTACCCACCCACCATCTACTGTTCATCCTCTTTAGTATGAGTCGTGTCATTATTCGGCTCATTGTGTACTAGGTGTGCGCTAGCTAGTAGGTCGAGCATCGAGGGTTCCAGACCCATCGTAAGCATGTCAGGATTAGTTGGTTGTCATTCCATAAGCAATACGAGATCCAAAGGCAACTGACATAATGATCGGATGAGTGCTAGCTCTAGTTAGTCATGTTGATGTGTTCGGAGTAGAGATGGGTGCACCAGAGGTGATTGTCAGGCGACACATGATGTTTCTACCTAATTTGATCTCAGGTCGGACAGTTCTATCATGCATGGTATCCACATTGCAACAATCACACATGTATAGCTCGTCTTGGATATTGGTCAGTAATCCATGTGTGTATCGGGCAACAAGTTGAGCGTCACTCTACTTCAGGTTGTTTCAGGCCACCGAAACTTGAAATTCTTCAGTGTATCCCTTAACGGTATGTGTACCTTGCTGTAGATATTGGAGGTGGTTATAAAAGTTCTGTCGATATTCCTTCGGTAGGATTTTTCTCGAAGTTCCTGTTGCATTCTAGTCCTTGAACGAATGTGTTCTTTACCTTGGCGGTGGTGTTCCCCTAAAGACATTTCCATCAAAGTAGGGCATATCCTTTGAGTTTTAGTCTGGAAAATTGGACTCTCCGATCATTCGACAAATCCTTCCAAATAAAGAAGTGATCCAACTTATCTATCTAGTCTAAGAAGATGTTTGGATCGTGTCGCCAATCGAAGTCAATCATGTCAATTCTTACGCCATAATCTCAATTAGAGTCTTGCACTAGATTCAGATGTCGAGTACGAGGCTCGAGTGCTCTTCTTCACTTTCAATCTACTCCTCGTCGCTCGCACGGCTCACTATGCTCAACATATTCATCACTTGAGGAGTGGAGGGAGTTTGGGTCTAGGGAATGTTCATCGATGGCATCGCTCTTTGAACTAGGATCACTCTGATCATGCTGGTGATGTTGGTGGTCTCAGAAACTATGATCTTGGGTTTGTAAAGATCGGCTAGAGCCTCTAGAGTTGTGATCCTATCTATATTGCCTATCCATTAGGGCAAAGTTTAAGACCTCGAATTGTTCGGCATTATTGGTAACAAATCTCTCTATGCTTCCTAAGCAGGTGTTTGTGTCATGGCTTCCAGACGTGCCATGGAATGTGGTTCAAGTTAATGAGCCATCGTTGATCAGTTTCTAAAATCACGCATACACCGAGCGACGGGAAAAAAAACAAGGCAGTTTCTTTTTTGCGCAACAAAAAAAAGAGAGATTTTAAACAATTAAAATAGCAAATAAAGGACAGGAATAAAGGAGTTGAATAATGAGTAGAAAACAAAAAAATAGTCAGCGTAACCGTACAACGAGCTGGAAATTAAAGATGGTTAGCGAAGTGGAACAACAAACATGAAAATAAAAAATGGTCGGTAGAGCCGTACAACAAGCAGGAAAATAAAGATGGTTGGTAAAGCCGAACAACATGCATGAAAATAAAAAGCGGTCGGTAGAGCCGTATAACGTACAGAAAATAAAAAGATAAGCATCAGCTGACAATTGGCATAAAATAAAAAGCCAGGCAGATCCCTGCACTTGCAAAAAAATGAGTCGCATAAAATAGAAGAAAAGAAAAAAATATCGCATGCAATGCAAGTGCAAAATGAAATGGTAATTTTATTTCTGTTTACGAATTGATTTGACTCCGATACCACTTTGATACAATCCGACAATCATTAGGTTTCTATTTGAGTGTATGGATATACAAAATGTAATGCACTATTGTAAATAGCTCATTAAGCGTATGATTATGCCGTTATGGTGTTCGATCAACCGTGGGACTTACATGCCCATGGAATACCCAAACATGAATATAAACCAAATGGCCTTTGGGAATGATTGTTGCGAGCACGCAGAAAGCAAAGCAACGGCAAGCCTATTCTCAGATTTAGAAGGCAAAAACAGATGACAAGTTAAATTCCCTCAAAAGTCAGATTTAGTTTTAAAGAAGTGGATGAATCGATTTAACAACTGTCAATCCTTGATACATGGGTATAAATAGGGGAATGTTTCCAATGGAAAATAAATGAATGGTACAATAAAATAATTCAGTCCAGATTACATCTTGATTTTAAAAAAAAAGAACAAAACATAGGCGTTATTTATAAATAACTAGAATAATATGGTAGTAGAATGAGACACAAACTAAACAGGAACCCAAAGAAAAAAAGCCAAGGAAAATAAACATAAACTCAGACAAGGGTTGTGACGGTGGAGGTCCGCAGCGATGGAGGTCGAACTGGTGGTACTCACGGTGATAGTAAGGTTAACGTCGACTGTAGGCGAAAAGGAGGAGAAGGGAGTGGGGAGAAGCTTATTGAATGGAGAATGGAGACTGCAAGAGTTGCTGGGGTGAGTAGTAAAAGGATAGGGGAGAGAGATGGGGCCATGAGAGAAGAGAAGGAGATGGGAGGATGTCGTTGGGGGAAGAGGGCTATGAGGAAGAGAGAGACCTGGGAGGAGCCGGAAGAGAGCTAGAAGGGGGAAGAAGAGGGAGATCGGGAAAGGGTGAGAAGGAAGAGAGGGGTGGAGAGGTTGAGGCCCAACGGGTTGTTGCCTTCAAGGTTGCAAAAGTCGGTACTCGGTACTCGGTCGGTTGGGTTACTGACTAAAGATTAATCGGCAGTCGGGCGATTAATCGGATTTAGTCGGGCTTTAATCAGCTTTGATTTTTTAAATATATAAATCATTTTTATACATATATTATTACATATTTACATAAATTTATATATATTTTTTACCATCATAATGAATCAAAAGAAGTAATCGAACTTAAATTAAACATTAAGTGTATTAGAATACGTTTGCTTTAAAAAAGTAAAAAAAAATTATGGTATCTCCAAGTAAAAATTGGTTGACTAGTGGACCTAGTCGGAATTAGTCGGTACTCGGTCAGCCATCCCACTAACTAGACTAGTCGGACCTACTAGTCGGGCTAGTCGGGTGACTTTTACAACATTGGTTGCCTTCCAACCACTCCCCCTACCCCCTGCTGCTCTTTTATAGCAGAGATGTCCCATTAAAATAAAAAAAAACCAACATTACATGGGCTACACCACAGAACAGGGGCTTCTCTTCACAGGCCGTAGGTAGAAAAAATGACATGAAAATTTACAAGAAAACCCTTAAGAAATAAACTTCTTTAGAAGACTTGAACATGTTTTTACTTGTTGGAACTTGCTTTTGCCGACTTAAATTGCATCAGACACCCATTTATTCGAGATTATAAACCCCTCCATTACATGTGCCCTGTAGAAATTCGTCTCATTTTAGAATGTAATGACTCAATGACGTGCCTTGAGTCCAAATATCCTAAGACAAAAAGTTGGCACAACATGCAAGAACTTGATAGAAGGCGCATAAGAAAACTTTCTGCTTTTTCCATCCTTTTCATCATCACCAGGAATCAGTTCGACCGTCTTCTCATATCACAGGAGATGGCATTAGAAATCTGATCTTATTTTGCCCTAAACTTTCACCAGCCTTCTCATCCTCAAAAGCAACTATCTCAGTCATTCTTCAGGCGAACACTTCATATGCAGACTTCCCAACAGTGGCTTAAATCTCACTAGCATTTTGCCGAACACCTCATGCGGGTTAAACCCAAGCATTACCCAATATCTGCAACACCAATTATGCATCACCCCAGACATGATCCAAGATTGGCACTCGCTTCAAAACGAGAAGATCCTAGGAAAGGAATTCATCTAGATCTCGAAGAAACCTGCAAAGAAGAGGCTTGGGAGAGAAGAAAAGGCCTAGCAGGTTCCATATCTAAGGGATAATCGAGATAAATCTTCGTATAGAGACAAAGAAACGAGGACAAGATCTTAGGACTCACAGTAGTAGAACCACAGGTGTTGAAGCACTTGGTGCACGACCTAGCCTTGTACCCAATAACCATTCTCCTCTCATGTTCGCCTTCAGCTTCCTGCGACGTCATGGAAGTCTCCGAGCCCAGGGAGGGGATCAGGGTTTCACCTTTCGACAGCAACGTCCAGATTTTGTGGATTAGGGTGGATGGGGCGGGGATTCAGGTGTTGTGGATTAGGGTGGACGGGGCGAGGATTCAGCTTTTGCGGATTTTGCCATCTGTAGAAGGGGCGGGGAGGAGGGAGCATCACAAGGAGATGGCGAGAAGATGAGAGCCGTTGAGAAGAATAAGCCCTTGCCCTCTATTATGCGGGAGAGGGCGATGAAAGATCTCCGAGTACTCCAAGAGAGAATAGTTATATGCCAAGGGGAGGGGAATAGTGTCCTTATTCTTGGGCCTATTCCCCTACCAAACATGCCCTCAAGGAAAAAGTCCCCCGATAAACTTTTTATTTAGTTTTTCAAACTTGGATCCTCGAGATAAAATGTGACCAAAGTATCAATTTAGGGTACCATACATACCTTGTTGATGCTGAACAGGTTCATTTGCAGAACTTGGGAAAGAGACTCCACCAGCTGACTGTGTTGATAAAAGACTGACATCATCATTAGCATCTTCATTCCTTGGTTCAGGAATTGGCCCTTGAGAAGCAGAATTGGGAACCGGGTACTGTTGAGCATGTGCGAGCTGTTCCTGGACTCTTGCAAATAGAGGATAAAGTGAGGAATCTGGATTCCCTGAAGAATCAGACGAAGGCCGACCAACACCAGCAGGAATTGCAATAACTGTTCTTATGGGCACAACACGCACATTACTCTCCCCAGAACTAGGTGTGGCACTGGATACCCCTTGAAGTATCCGATGAAACAGATTATCAGCAGCACGTCTTGAAGAATCAGCTCTTCCAGAATGCTGTTGTTCATTAGAAGGTTCAGAGCTGTTGGTGGCTACTGTAGAAGTGACGGCAGGCCCTGAATTCCTTATAAAACAATATTAGTTGAATATATAAAAGCAGATAAAAGTCAACAAGGAATTCTATTTGGGGAGAAACCAAATGTCTTAAATAAGAATTTAGATCAAAGTATGTAATGAGATAGATAATATAGAAACAGCATTACCTCTGCGTATGCGTATATCAATATTCCTGGAAAGAAGACCGCCCCCAACTCCACCAGCCAAAACATGACCAGGATGAGACCCTGAACTACCTAAACCAATAGCTGCCTAATATATAAAAGAGAGCTAAGTAGCCACAAAAAGGAAGAATCATGGAAGGATATAACCACATAACAAATCACTAGAGAAAAAAGAATACAAACCTGAACCATTATTGGGTTAGGGCTGGAAGCAGAAATGAATATAGCCGGCCCAGCATTCACAACAGCTTCATCCTGAATTTAAAGGTTTAACAATTTGGTTTTCCTTCCGAAGTTATTTAGGATAAAACTCAGGTAAGCACACATTAACATAAACAAAAAACCTACTGGTGTCTGCCCCATGCGGACTGTCATGATAGTGCGACCAAGTTCAAGAAGTAAAGACCCAAGATTCTGGAGCAGCACTCCGGATCTCATTGAATACGATTGGATATTTGACCTTGTCTGAGCATCAGAAACTGCAGATTGACTCTGCAACTGGGAAGCAAGTTCCTAAAGAACAAATGCCAGATAAGCATCAATGTAGAGCTCGAGGTTCACAAGACCACAATTGGTGGCAAATATCCGTGTAAATTTATTTGATTACCAACTTAGCGTGAAATAAAATTTGTTAGTGACAGAGAAATACACTTTTTATGAGAAGAATAGGATTTAAAAACCTGATCTTTGCGAGGAAGAACTGTATTATCACCACAATATTTGAACCACCTAGAGTCCATCATAAGTTTCATATAACATTCCATCTCATAAAAACCAACTTAAATGGTTTAGTGGTCCAGCATGCGTGCTGGATGGGATACGGTGCCATTATATCACTGCAATATGTTGTTAGATTTTAACTGGTAAAGAAGAAAGACGCCATCTCATATGTCGATCTTACCAGTAAAATCAAATTACTGTAATTAATTCTCCAACTTCCTTAGCATGAATCTATAAATTTAATTGTTAAATTATTCTCCAATGATGTCTTTAAATAATGTATCTCTATGTTGGATATTATCCTTTTTGAGGGTTTTATTAGCAATCGACAATTCGTTCTAATAACAGATTTTTTAGAATAAAAGTGAACATTGTACAATCATTTGAGTTCCGTATTCACCAATGCAATAGCTTATAACCTTGTTTAATTTTAATAAATAGAAAAAAGGCAACGTAAATGTCAGTGCATCAAACATAACTTGGCAAAAGAATCAGCAAAAATCGTCAGAATCAAGTTAAACATTTTGAACAGAGAGATCTTCAGAATGAAGATCAACAAGTTGAACATACTCCAACATACAGAATATAATATCATAGCAAGAAACATACAGATAGACATCCTGCAGCCTGTTCTATAAGCAGCTGTCTTCCTGATAGCACCACATCTGCTAAAGTTGCTGGCGTTGGTAATCCTTGACTTGCAGCAGAATTTGATGCATGACCCAGTCCTTCACCTCCACGGGTGGCAGCATGTGGGCTACTACAGGGACCTTCGAGATGGAAAAAAACAAAACTCTTTATCCAATAGTCCAGATATGATCGTTGAGTTCAATATTAAATAACCAACCCATAACATCAAACTGACGCTGCATGTGATCTATGTATTGAGATAAGGTGGTCAAAGAATCGGGAATAACCTACAAAACATCATAACAATATCTTAACATATAGGTCTCAAAGACAATGGATAAAAATTCAAGTTCAAGACAGGCCTTATGCACCAACATCAACAAAATATATTAAAAAAACAGAAAATATATACTATATATACTAACTGTAGGATGAGTAGAACTTGGAAATTGAGAAATGTCTCGATGCTGGTCAATTTCAAGACCAGTGGTCTGATCCCATTGTATTTGCGAAGGATCTGGTGAATCCCCATGTTCTGTTCTGCCGTGACTTTCTGAACCTTGATCCTGCCAGGAAGTGTGCTTTCTATTGAGGATTAAAGTAATAACATAAAAATAAAGAATAAATGATGGTATAACTCAACATCCATCTTTGAGAATTACCGTTGAACCAGCTCTCAAGCTTCCTGAATCAATATTACTACTTCCAAGAGAGTTTATCACTGATGAAAAGATCTGCCAGCGTAAAAAAATGGAATAAAATATAATGCTAAAAGAAGGCTATATAGATTATAGCATTTCAATTAGTGCAACATGCAAGGTCGTACACGACTCAGATCTGGGGAAGATGGATATCCTTGACCAGTCAAATTTACAGCACCAAAAATTAGATTGTGGCCAACATTGCGGAGGTTCAAATGATTTGCCTCTGCAAACGAAATGCAATCAGGAGGTGCACGATGGAAAGATAGAGCAGATGATAGATGGAACTTCCGCATATAACCATGTCTATTATCGAATTACACAAACATCTGCAAGTTTGATGCATATCAATCATCGAGGAAAATTGTTTTTATTTTGCGCAGGGGGCATTCATTGATTGCTTAAGGCAGAAGCGGTCCATCGATACTAAGCCAGATTCAGCACTATATATGACTTGTGTATAAACAAGCCAGGTACCTGTTTACTAGCCGCCGGGTCCAAGCGGCGTGAGACAGAGGGGTCTTTGAAGGTGGTGAGGAGAACTTCATATATAAATAAGGGGTGACTATGAGCAAGGGAGCAGAAATAAAGATTGAACAAAGTTATAAAATCTTATTCCATTTATCGGGTAGGTTCAGCATATCTGGGGGTTTCGGCATAACAAATCCTGCACCTCCCTCTTCTGTGAAAAGATTGTTACATTGTGATTGCAGTTAAATTGATTAGATTGGCAAACTACAATACAATGCGGGTCGAACATAAAAGTGGCTCTCAGATGTTATATTATCATTTCCCCCAAAAGCACCTTTGAGACGAACAATGCCATGATTGAAGCAATCACACCCGCTCATGATTACAGCATCAACTTCAATCTCCATTCCACCAAGAAAGATATCTTCCTTTCCTATTTTTTCCTAACTGATGAGTAATATTAAGAAATGTGCAAGAGGCCCATTGAAAAGGTGAAACAATAGAAGCCCCAGAAACTTACAAAACACAAATATGCCTACAACACTTGTACATACAAATATATCCCTGAAAAGTTCTCCATTTTACAAAAATGTCCTCTCGTGAGAAGGGTGTCATTAACGATGTCAAATCATATTTTTGAAATTAAAAAGGGTACCTTATTGTTAGAGTAAATAGATATGTAACCCTGAGGGATTATTTCATGGTTTCTATTTTCTATGTACTCTCCCTAACCCTAGTTTCCTGCATATAGACAATCAGTACTCTTTATCTAAATAATTCTATTTTATCATTTCCATTTCACATAATATTAGAGCAATGGTCTTACAAGGAATTTTATACCATTTTATCCTCCGCCCAACTATACAGCAGGTGGCAACATCAATCATCTTATGCATCATGTCTTCTGAGCCAACATAAGATCCTAGAGCATCGCATTCACATTGCAAGGACCTTCCTCATCAACATATAGTTTTCTCATCTCCTAGTGTTTCCGTTAGGCATAGAGCAGATCACCATAGATAGCTCATAGAGAATCGCTTGAATTTTTTATCAACATCTTGAACCCATAGGGCAGAGCATGGTGTTGCTTTGTCGTCATTGCCCTGGCTCATTATTTATTTCCCATAGAGGTTGTCAACAGCAACTAGATTTTCTCATTGCCACCAAGCCTAGAGTTTCTCATTGCTGAAAATCTTATTGTCCTTGCTCGATGTAAAGACCCATGTTTTGAAAACGATAGAATACCCAATATCCAAATGGGATAAATGACCACTCTATTACGTAGAGCTCGTCGAGACTTCTAAACGAGTCCAAGAACATCGAAATACGGGATTGCGAGCTCAAAATAAGGATGGTGTAGCACAATAAGAGCAAGATTTGTTTATGGATCTGAATTGAATCCATTTAAGCTCCCCTCCCCTATAAATATGAGGGTGAGCTGCTCAAAGAGGACAGCCCTCTCCTCCACATCACCAGAGCTCCATCAGATTGCGGGAGGGCCGCCACCATTGCAAGAAAAGTCATCTGATCGATAAGCCAAGGGTGTCAACGCAAGGAGCTCCTTGAGGTCATCGCCGTGCATGCATACCGACTGCATGTGGTGCCAAAATGTTCTTTATGTTCGAATGTCCTCAGAGGTAACACTTTTCCCCTTCCTCCGTGTTGTTGATTGCGCACGATTTCGTGATCCTAAGTACATGATTAGCCCTAGAGCCCTAGGTGTTTTCATTGTACCTTGTTTATCGTGTTTTTGACGCAGTATCGCACATGTACATTGTAAATGTGGTGCGTAATTGTGAGAAGAAATGTGCAGAAAAAGTGACTTGAGTGGGGGAGGACATCAAGAGAATAATGGGGACCAAGGTCCCTTGAAATCCCATCAAAATGGGCAAGAAAAACCAACAAATTTTGCTCAGGTTATGATTGTACCCGTACAAATCCCGTGTGCACCAATATACCAGTCACGGAGAAGACCTGATATTTGAGGTCTACCTATCATGCTTGTATAGGTACACTTTAGATTTATATCAGGCCGTATACCATTACACCATACCAATACTCTGGTGTCCCTGTACACCAGAACCTTTAACATGTATACCAGGTTCTGCACATGTGCACCAGACATTTATAAAGGGCATAAGACTTGTATCCCTGCACGCCCATGAGTACATGCATGAGTACATTTGAGAAAATGGATATTTTTTTTAAATCCCTCATCTTAAGTTGGAACAGAGCCTCTTATAAAATGATAAAATAAATACATATACATACGAATAGATGTTTAAGGGGATCCTAAAGGATTAAAATAAATTTAAGGTGATTGAAGTGGATGCATCTAATGTGAGAAGCTTGAGTGGATAATGTGTTTGGCGTATGACATCACTAAATGAATCAAGATCTCCTAAAAGGTCGTTAGTGTTTAATGGTGCTTGTTTGTGTCTAGTGGACGACCTTCCCACAAGGACTTCGCCCTGTACAAGGATGCACTTCGCATGATGTGTGGGTAGATGGAGATATGGATTGCAAGGGATAGGACATGCATCCTCGAACCGCGAATTAGAAACTTATATGGTCGTGAACCCAACATACGAGTTGGATGGTGTGTTGTATGTGGTGCATGATGTAACATTCGGGTGTCTGCTCAATGGAGTTTTGTTGTCTATTTAAATTATAATATCCACTTTTACATGGAGTTAGTATTTAGATATCAACTTGATGTTTGGCCGCAACAACTAGTTTTCCTAGTATTAGCAATACAGAGAGAGTTTCAAGAAGTAATAGATGAAGAAGGAACCGCGAACATGTCACTTGTATGCGAGAAAAACAGAGATAGCTCAAGACATTTTACTTGATTGTATGACACATGGATTGATGGATAATGATTGAGGGCCATACTCACGCCCTACACCATTAAGGACCTTTGCCAATAAGCAGCAGACTTGGGCAGTTTTTGATGGACCGCATGCATAAAAATTAAAGAAATTGATACTCTTATCAGAAACGTGACCGGATGTGAGATGCGATATGCCTTGTAGATGCTCGTTTCGCAGTGTGTGTGCACCCCTGAGAGATCTTACACACTCTTGTTCTCTTTACACTAGTTGATAGTGTTAGCACTGGTTTTGGGTAATTGCTCACGATGTTATCCTTTTCTACGGATCCAACAAATATACCTGAGCAACCACAACAGTAGCGGTCGTCTTTATCTGTGCTTCACCGTCACCAACCTTCACTAGATAGGGTGTATTCTTTTCTGCCATTACTTTTGTTTCAAATTTGTACTTTTGAGACATTCTTGTGAGATACCTTTTTGAGTGCATACTATTACAGCTTTATGTATATGTCATGTGTATCTCTTATGGACATGGATTGTAAATTTTGGGATGCATGTTAATGAGAATAAATGCAGTATCTTCATGTCATTTGCTTTTCTCCCGCCAGTATTTATTTTGAACGTGAATCTAATGTGCATGAGATGGAATTGTCGAGTATCAGAGATCTTGGGGGTGTCGGATGATAGTATATGTGGCATCCCCGCAAAGGCGAAGCGCCACACTTGACCTATTGCCCTTGGATCTCATTTGCATCGCCCATGGAATTCACAACCCTCGTACTCCAGACCTAACACCATTGAGTCATTGATCACAAATGATTAATCGCCTACCCCAGTTTTTCATCAGACAACGCCATCACTTGAATCCAATTGTCATCGCTCATAGAGTTTTTAGTCCTAGCGTTCCATGCCGAGCGTTTCAGTGCGCCAAGGCCCTCAATAGGAAACTTCAAATATATACTTAGGATTACCAGATTGTCTCCAGTCCTAAGCCATTGCATATCATGCACTAGGTGAACCCATTTTTTCTCTGTAAGATTCTTGCATAGGAGGAGACGTCTGGGAGTTCAAAGGTTGACGCAATACCACGGACGGTGGACATGGGTAGCAGGAGGTACTCATTTTTTATCAACGTTCAATGCGGTATGCGTATGCATTCGGACACATCACAACATAGTGAATAAGCAGTATTTGAGGCATATTCAAGATATATGTGATTCTATTTCTTTTTAATATATAATAAATATAAATATAAATATTTTGACATCACTATAGATACATGTGTGTTCCTATCCATATAAAGTTAGTATAATATATTCTTATAATCGTTTAGTTGATACATATATGTTTAAAATGTTTCTATGAAAGATAATGGAACCATATGATGTGTTATTGCAATCCCAAAAAAACAAACTACAAAGGCATGCTTAACATTTCTACGAATATAGTAGAACTACTTGGTGCTCTGTTGCTGACAGAAAAAAATCCAGTAACAAATATTTATGCTAGTCTATCATGTTTTATATTTATTCGGTCTTCTAAATAAGATTGCATGAATTATTTGTTGTGCATTTGACTATGGCAATATTCTATATAGCCTAAATAAGATTGCATTAAATAGATTGGTGTGCACTTGGCTATGGTAAATATCCAATGGAGCATGTTCGACCAAAGTTCTATTTTATTATTCAACTTGAGATGTTTCCCCATGGCTTGTGAATCTGATAAAGATAAATTATGAATGTTCAAATACGGATTATTGCTCCAATCCAGTTGGCATCCTCACATGATGGTTAGGTGATTGATACCATGAGAGTCACCACAAAACAATGAGGTAAAAAACTCGAGAGGAGCAGTATGTAAAATAAGCAAAACAAGGAAATATATATGGCATTGGGAGAACAGGAAGAGACTTCACAACCTTTTAACGCCTAAACAAGCTACCCAGATAGGCAAACATGCCATGGGACGAAGAATACAATGTGTTCTAGTCTCCAAGCAAAGTTCGAATGATCCTGCCAACATGGATTATGAGTATTCAAATATGGATTATAGCCCCAATCCAATTGGCATCCTCATAGGATGGTTAGGTGATTGATTCTATAAGATCCGCCACAAAACAATGAGGCACAAAGCTCGGGAGGAGCAATATGTATAATAAGCAAATCAGGGAAATTCATAATGGTGTTGAGTAAACATGGAAGAGAATAAACAAAAGGCCTTGCATGAGTACATCGAATGAAGGGGCGGTCATTTGTACATATGCTACAACTTGGTCGGCGAGAAGAAGTTGTGGGGGTTGAAGCTGATGGTCGTGGACATTGTTAACTGTTTGGATGTAATAGTGTAATCATCTACCAACCTAGACAACAATTGTTCGACTTGCTTGGAAATCAAGTCCACCTTCTCCAATCATTACAGTGCTTGTCTTCTTAGTGAGGTTGTACCTCGGAGTACAGGCAAGACAATTCATTGTGATAGGACATAAGAGACCGAAACATTCTAAAAGACTCATATCAGAAGGAGACGAATGCAAATCATATGTTCCATACATACTATGATCTGATGCAACTATTAGAGTACAGCAATATTTTGCCCAATTCTACTCGCAGTTGAAGGCTTTCAACATAAATACGACATATGACGCATAAGGCAACCCGGAAGAGTTAGCAATGATAACCTTTCTAGGCGGGTTCGGACCAACCTATCGTACAACTTACCTCATGGATTTCCCGTTAGATTTCCAGATGTCACTCGTATTCAATATTTTAGATCTCTTCCTATATCATGGAGATGACCAGGCAAATGGGCTCAACTCAGTTGATCACGTCGAACTGTTAGATCAGCACCAGTCGTTCGTTGCAACCAATGAAGATTAGATAGAGAATATTGCGGATGTGCGAGATACGATGACTTGACGAGGGCTCTTCGACGCTACCTGGCCATGTGAAAGGGACGACCGCGGACGGATTGCACATAGATTGATGAAGATGAACTTCTAGGACTCCACCTTGATTTGCTCCAGAATTATCATAACGCCCCCTCGACAAAGCGAGATTCTTCTTAGTCGAGGGAGTTTATGCAGCCTAGGAATCTTTGAGTTTATTATTTTAAGTCAGTCGCTGGGAAAAATAGTTTTAAGTCTAATGTTAATTTATTTATTTACGTAAAAGGTCTGCTATAAAAGGCCTTACCTTATTTCTTTTTTGTTTTATTTTAAGTCATAATTGGTAGTTTATTTGGTGAGATCTAGCCAATATAAGGCCCCATCCTTGGGTTTGGACAATTAATTGGAGAAGCAACATTATTTTTCCTCACTTTCTCTCTCCCCCTCTCTTTCTCTCTCTCCCTCTCTTTCTCTCTCTTCCCCTCCCCTCTTTTCTCTCCTGAAAACCCAACCCTATCCCTCCCCTTCATTCCCATATTCCTTGTCGCCTTCCCCTTTCATCTCACCTTTCTCTCCCACGTCATTGACAACCAACCACCCCACCCCAATCTCCGCCACCTCGTCGCCCCGCCCTCGCCACCCCTCCGCAACGTTGTCGACACGTCACCAACTCCTACCCTTTCACCAATGGCCCACATCAACCCTAGAAGTTGCTCTTCACCTTCACACACAACCAACACTGCAGCTCTCCAACAGTATTCCGCCATTACTTCCCCATCGTTGCTACGTTCGATCGGATTTAGGTGATGCACCTTCATTCCCCATCGGATGTAGTAATGAGTTCCTCCCCCATGTAATTTTTTCCTCCTTGCATCTTTCTATAATGTGCGGAGAATGACAATAGCAGAAATGAAATTGTTGCGATGGAAGTGTGGTCATAAATGGAAGGATCAGATTCGGAATGATATGATTAGAAGGAAAGTTAGAATAACTCCAATAGCGGATAAGAAGAGAGAGAATCACTTACAGTGATTTGGTCATTTGCAAAGGAGATCAGGTGATAAACCACTTTGAAGATGCAAAATTCAGAAAAATTCATATAAAATATCAACCAAAACAATATATAAGCTCAAGGACTTTCGTAAAAGACAGTTCCAATTCATGAAGACCAGTTCACAAACATACAAGTACATATTTGATTTTACGTGGCATGCACATGCTTCTCTGGAAATAATGGATATGTTGTCAGAAGGCTATCTTACACTCAATCCTCAACAGAATAGAATTTGCAATGAGAAAGTAGAGGTGTTTCTTGAAAAAATCAGTCAACAGTTCACCGCTTATGTTCCTGAGTATCTCAAGGATTTCAGCCATTACACTAACAAAAAATTCACCAGATTTTTAGGTTGGTCTACTTAAGAATTAAATTATTGTAATTCACAACGAACTTCATTGGAAAAACAATCTACATATTACCTGCTCATTGGCTAAAACTTAAAAGGCTTGAAACTCCATGTGACTCAAACCTTAAACATCATTGGTCAGTTGATGAGTGAACCCAATGGAGATGATAAATTTGGTTGAGTCAGTGTGGCCTCCAGCTAGATCACAAAGCAACTACCAGGTCCATAGGGAGCATTTTAGAAGTTTTTAGTCATTGGAACATATAGAGCTGATCCACATATGATCAACAAATAGAAAGGGAGGTGATGTATCTATATAGCTATGAATGCTTAATCTGGTGTTTAGAGTTACATGGTGACGGTGAGTTAAAAAAACCCTACAAGTATAATGACATATTACATGCTTTTACATCCTTTAAGCTAATAGACCGGTCTTAGGGTGGTTGACCTGACTTGGGTTCGACTTCTACAGTGCATTTTCAATGGGTGCAATAATCACCAACTATGATAATTCGGCATTATAATTTTCCCCAACATATAGCTTTAATATAAAACTATATTGTAGACAAGCAATCGATTTAACAAAAGAAAGCGCCATTAACAGATACATTCCTAAAACATGATTCTAAGGGCTCGGCAAACAGGCATTCCGATGATAAGCAAACAGAGCATAATTCACTGGGAAAAAACGAAGCCATTAAGAAATGAAATAATTACAGAGGAAATTGCAAACAAAAAAGTTTCAGTTATAAGAAAGAGTCCCCATAATAATCATTACAGTAAACAAAGTAAACCTGGAAGGTTTGGCACATTCTCTGTCCCAATCATTCCTGTGGGGGATGACGATGGCTCCATTGGTTGTCGAACGACAAGATGTAGAGTATGGCCATCTTCCACATCTACACATGTTAAGATAATAACATATGCAAGCCAAGTAAATAAAATTTGATTCTTGAGATAATTAATGCATTGTTGCAAGGTATTTTATTTTCATTAGAAAAGAGGAGAAACACCAAGAAATATATCTTAAAACAAAACAAAAGCACTCTAGCGGTAGGGATGAAAATGGATATGGATATATAATATCCGCTTATCATATCCGAAAAAATTACGGAATAAGGATAACCGTAATAGAATAATAATCGAATATGATACTAGTCGTAAACAAAATCCGAATATGGATATGGTATCTGCAAAAAGATTCGGATCCGAATATCCAAATTCAAAATAATACATACATGCATATATCCTATATATAATATTTTGTTAAGTAATCAACAAAGCTAAACCCAAGTCCACGCATCCCCTCGATCTAAGACAACCACTATGTCTCTTCAAGTCAACAACTTCATAAGAATCGTAATGGGAGAAGCCTTAAGTAGGCTTCAACCCTTGGATGACTATGGAGAGCAACCCTGCAACTATAACATTTATTGATTAGCTAACTATTTTTATTATGTTGTGTGTACATTGTAATGGTATCTTTTTAAATCATTTCATAATTGGTACCTATGCTGATTTAAATTTGTAACTTATCTTTATTCGATTGCATTCGTATCATATATATTAAGCTGGCTGGTATTCATATTCGCTCTCAATTCGATCCAGATTCTTATTCAATGAATATTCAAACCGAATTCATATCCGATTGTGTTAGGATATGGTTCCCTAAATTCATATCCGACTCATATCCGTATCTGTATTCGTATTTGATATATAGATGAATAGAATATGGATATGGAAATAGCTATATCAGATATGTAACCAATCCGTTTTCATCCCTAACTAGCGGTGGGAACTATAGGAACCACAACTGACAATTATTTTGGATATGGGTACCCCTGCAAAAGCTTTTCTAAGCCAGAAAAATATAAGATTTAACACTGGTCAGAAATAATTTTGAATCATCATGCATAGAGGGTAAGTGAAGGCAAATTATATAAATGGCAGATACGAATCTTAATCAAACATTACAAAATCAAAACCCTGAACTAGGGATGTCAATCTAGGGAACTGTTGACTACCCGACTAAAACCATTCCATTAAATGATTCAAAAACGGACCCCGTTTATTTTTAGACGGGTTGGATTTGAAACTTAAAGCCCATGAGATACGGATTTGAGTTTGCAATTTCCTCATGGGTACCAGAACCCAAATACATATACATAAGTTGTGTGCACTTTTTTGGGTGTAGGCACTCTTTTGCATTAAAAAAAATGTGCACACACACACACACACACACACACACACACACACACATATATGCATGCATTTATGTGTTTTATCTTATTCAAACTAGTCACAACTAACCCATATCTGACAGCTTTCAACCCACCTATATAAAATCTCGCTATAATTCCATCACCCATCCATTGATTCAGATTCAACTTCCATTTTGTATCTCTAAGATATCCACTAGAAACTAACCATCCAATTAATACAAGTCCACCATACACCCTGGACATATGTTGCATATCGTAGATATTCCATACAGACTTCACATATTGCGGGTGTTTCCCACAAACAGAGTCAACATGTTGTGCATCTTTAATATCTATGTATAATATATATGGCATCCTCAAACAATTCATGCCCCTAATTAGTATGTAATCGATTCTATGTTAAATATGTATGTCAAGATCGTGTATAATTTGATTTTTTTTGTGAAAATAAAATGTATAGACGATTAGATTAGGATTGACTTATGTTAGAAATGTCGATATCCATTGGCTATATGTATACATGTAGGGTATATGGGTATCTTCTTAGAATCGCTCATTTATTGAAGGTGGGAGTTTGGGTAGTGTCTTTATAAATGGGTATGACTATGAGTTTGGGAATAGTTGTGAATAAATATGGTGATCGTCCGTGTTTGATCCACCACCTCTGCCACTAGTTTCCTTTTGCCGAAGTTGTTCAAGATCATGACGATGCAATGTGCAAACACGGCATCCAAAAAATGCCATAGTTGCCCGAACCCGAAGTCACAATCATTTCGCTAGCTTTTTCAAAATTATTACCATTGTCCATGACTATATGACTATATGCATAAAGGTTTCCTTCCCAGCCACTTTGATGATTATCTTCATTAGCTTCGACAGGTACTTGTAGTGTTTCACATGCACAGATGCATCAATGGATTTCAAAAAAATCGTCTTCCCATCACAATACACAACGAAGTTGATGATCCGCTTGCTTGTGTAACTTGTCCAAACATCACACACCAACACCCCCGTATTTTGTGCATCTTTTTTTCAACTCCATGATGTACTCGTTCATCTCTTCCTTCTCCATAGGTAGATACTTGTTCATGAACTCGTATGATGTGGGAACTTTCACTCACATTCCTAAAACAATGATCTAAGCGATTATAGGTTGCAAAAAAAGGTTCATTGGTAACATTCGTGGGAATGCTTTCTCTAAAAAATAGCTTGCTAATAGCCTTTCCCACTCTTCATGCATTCGGAAACATGCCTTTCATTGTCTTCTATCACAGATCCTTGATTGGCTTGTACTGCATGGAACCGCTCCTTGTCAAAAAGGGCTCGACTCCCTTTCATTTTGTTTTCGATGGATAGTAGTATGGGTGCACTTCTAGACCCACTTCCACTACCACCAACACCATAGAAGCCACCTCGTGCATCATTGAGTTCTCACCTCTCAAACTCGTCCCACGGTGATTATTGTGTTTCCCCATGTATTTCCTCCCCTCAGCTAGAATCTGAATAGCAGCAAAGTAGACAAAGTCATCGTCATCAAAATTGGATGATATTGAGCTCCTTTTAAAACACAAAGTCCTCGAATTCCATGTCTCGTCTCGTCTCGTCCTATATTGATCCTTATCATTCTTCACCTCCAAGTTAACCTACAATAGCTCTTTAACATCCCTGGTAAGGTCTTAAAAGTCGAATTTCAATTTCATTTCAGTAAGCATGAAAAGAGAAATTCGGTGGAATTCGACGGAAATTGAGAAAATTATCTATGAAGTCATTTTTCTAAAATAAAGATTTCTAACATTCTTTAACTCAATAAATGATATAGAAATACACATTTTTTTGTTAATAGTAAGATATTAACATGATGTGTTATATTAAATTTCCATTCAATCGATCCAACAGTCAAAAAAGTAGTATGGTGCTCAGAACCAAAATAAAATTTGGAACAAAAATTAGAAGCCATTAATTTTACCTCTTAAACGTGAAGAGATTGGTGATACATTCAATAATATCATAGAAAAACATAGGCCAACTAAGGGTACTAGCAAAATGTATCTTACGTAAGAAATTGAAGATCGAAATGACAGATTAGAACGTGTACCTAACCATTACTTCCTATTTAGAAAAATATTAAATTTAGAAATAAAACAAGACACACACATACAAACACAAATACAAATCTTTTTAACATTTACGTCCAATAAATACATTGTATAGCTTGTGGTCTTAAAATATATGTTATACGAGACAAACAAAGCAATTAACACCAAGAAACTGTGTAGTTTTCACATGCGCAATCTATATCCAACCCAATAGCAGGCAAATACTTACAATCATAAGACTTGGAAGGTTGCAAATAACCTAGCACTTATACAGTCGCACGTAGAGAGAAGCCACAAGAAAGCAAAGCCTTAAACTTTGAATTTTGATTTCTTCTCACCAAATTCGGAAAAAGAAATTTCATAGAATTTTAGTGAAATCGTCGTAAATCTTAAAAATGACTCTAAACATGACTTTTTTTTCCAAAAAAACTAAGGTTTTAAATATTCCTAAGGCAATAAATAAAATAGAATTGGACGCTTATTTGAAAAATAGAATTATAAATATAAGTTTTGAGTAGTATTATCGTCATAATCATCACACAAGTTGATATGTGAGCAACATGTTGCCTAGAGTCAGAACTGTAAATAATCTCCATGTTAATAAGAATGAGATGACACATATAATGACTATTAATCAAAGCATATACATTAAATAAAGAAAGAACAAAAAAATATAGCTACTCAATTTAAACTTGAGTGACTCTTAAATCTTCTGTCTAACTGATTTGGTTTGGATTTATATTTAAAATTTAGAAATTGACTAAAGAAACATCTTCAAACAATGTAAAACACTATAACAATTCACCACATTGGGTGAATAAATAAGTAAAAATTCATTATATATGCAAATTTCGATGAAAGCAAAGGGCAGATTCCCTTATTTTTGTTGTTTTGCAGAAACGTCATGCAATTTCGATGAAATACCCTTGACATGTCGCTGGTATTTCGTTGAATCCTAGAAAAAGACGTGGCGATTCGATTTCAATGACCTAGAGAAATGGAAATATCGAAGATTCGGTGAAATTTCGTTAAAATTTGAGGTCATGATACTTGGGACACCACAAGCCCTTGACAGCATTCTTATTATTGCTAACAAGATGATGCATCAACATCGTACTACCCACTCCTCCTAGTCTCTTCCCACAAAACCTGCATTCCTATTCAGATTCGTTGCCAACATGTGTAATGTCATACCTTCAACAAATTTCCCCATTGTCTCTCTGACACTCAGAACCCTCAGATCTCGAACCAGTATGTCAATCCATGATGTTGATTTTCTCGAGCGAAACCAATGAAGAAAATTAGAGAAAACCCATACACCAGACAACAATAGGAATATTCGATTATTTGCTACTAGTTTTTTAAGTTTTACTATTCAAAATTTATATATCAATAATTTTTAAGATTTGGGATATTTACACACATAACCTTGAGAAATTTCATAATTACAATCATAACCCTGTGTAATCGCAAGTCAATCCCAAGACCCCAAATAACTGCTCCGTTTTACACCTATAACCCTCCGTTAGTTTAGTTCACTAACTCTACTCGATGACTAAGTTAATCTAACCAATCCGTAATCTAACGGCTAGGATTAACAAAAAGTAAAAAGAAAAAGGAAAATATCTCATCCCTCCCCCTTGGTCCAGCACCTACATGCGAGGATGATGACGAGTGCTGCATGGCAACGACGTACGAGGATGGAAGGCTAGTGTTGCAGGGCTCGTCGGGGGCTTTCGGGCAGGGGAGGGGGCCTTCGACGAGGGCTTGTGGGCAAGGGAGGGTGTTCAACGAGGGCGGAGGGGGCTTCTCGGGAGCTTGCGAGCAGGGGAGGGGGGCTTCATCAAAGGCTTGCAGAAGGGGGGCGGGGCCTTCCATAAGGGCTTGCAGGGGAGCCTTCGTCGGGGATTTGCGGGCAGGGGGAGTGTCGACGAGGGTAAAGGGGGCTTCGTCGGGAGCTTGCAGGCAAGGGAGGGGGTGTCGTCAGGAGCTTGCAGGTAGGGGAAGGGGCTTCGACAAGAGCTTGCGGGTGAGGGAAAGGCGGGGGGCCGATATTTGGGACAACGATTTAAGACACTATACCGAACTCTCCACCTGCCGATATTGATATATCAATGATGTATCATTGATATGTCACGGTATTTTAAACCATGACTGCAAGGAGTGACACAACATGAAGATTGGGGCAAAGAGGCGTACTTGGGATGAAGGCAACACCAACACGTTACCATGAGATGAAGGTAGTATTGGAATATTCGACCGACTAGGCCGACTATTCGGTCCGACTATGAGGTGTTGGGGCCCTTGTTTGAATAATTTAGTCCGCCAATAGTCATCCTAACCGAATAGTCAATCTGATTATTCGACCGATTCGTTGACTATTCGTCCGACTGGTAGTTAACTAATTACTAGAATATTGGGTGAGAAAGTCAGGGTGCGAATTAATGAGAAAGTTTCATGCTTCTAGACTCAGTACTTCAGTTATCCGACAGTTGACTGTGAAAGCTGTAGAAGGAGTATCCCCTTCCTTTTAGCCCTCATCCCCGTCTAAATTGTTTAATTTTTTTAAAATCTCAAGAATTACCATTTGTCATGATATTATCAAAAATGTCAAGCTATGTATATGTATGTTGTTAATGGATACTTTTATTTTGGATTCATTGATTGATGATTATATATGTATAAATATATAAGAATATATCATAAATACCTATATATATATATATTGAAAATCATTTTTAAATTAAAAACAATTAAAAAATGTAAAATCGAATAATTCTGAATTTAGTCGTCCGAAATACTGATTATTCTCTACCTAGTAACTCCTCTAACTGAATACCAAATACCAACTTCTGGAACACTGGATGAATGTAAGAGAAAGATGACGAAGGATGAACACAGATATTATATATTATTTCCAAATTAGTCCTTGGTCCAAAAAGACCATGATTTGGTTCATTTAATAAATTGCCAAACTAAGAAGGGTCGCAACTGTTAATGGTGGAACTGGAAGAATATAAAGGCACAAGCGTTACTGCAAAAAAAGGTATGGATATAAGCGTGTTTGCAAAAACTCGAAAGGAAGCGAATGTAAAAATCCTCAATATTAAAAATTACTAATTCTAGCTCCAAAACTAATATTGATTGGTGTAATCACGAACCCAATAGCCACAAACTCTCTATGAATGAAGTAGACGGGGTCTCTCGATCATCTCTTTTGCTCCCATAAATCCTCTAGGCTCAACCAGACATCATCCATCTCCTGGGTCGCAAACGAGCCTCAATTTCACATATTTCTTGCATTTACAACAGCATACCAAGAGGGGGGAAATTTTAGATGACTGAGAAATGATGACAAGGTTTGATGTTTCTTATCGAAGTTTAGGTATGACCTAAATTAGATTGATTGGAAACAAATAATCAATATAAATGTCCTGGTTAATTGCAAAATCATGACCAATGACCAAGCTCGCTATTAGAACTAAAAATTATTAAGAAATGAACAAAAACAAGTAAATAACTAGAAAATCACACTATCCCCAGCTCCTGAGAGGATGTACTGCCCATAAAATATGAATAAAGGATACGGTAAGCAGAAAGGAGTTCATTATCCTTCAAAACCTTCCCACGACAAATTAACCGTTGTCGGTCCGATAGTACCCCTGTAACATTAGCAATCTCCTCCTTTAGAGCTGGGACAGAAACCTGAACCAAAATTGTGAGAAACAATTATTCAGTAGGATCTCAACCAGAAGTCTGAAGACTGGAGTTTAAACAATCGAAAAATGGCAGCAATTCCTAGTTCCTACTTAATGATATGACCTGCATAAATGAGCTTGTAAAATTGAAAGAAGAATAAGCTCTTCACGAGATTATCAAGTGCATCATTGAAAAAGTCCATGAAGGAATGAATGCAAAAAAAATCCAACTAAGACAATGTGCCAGAGAAATGTAGCAATGGCACTTTAACCCCTGACTAATTCATATTACATTTCATACTTTAAATTTTGAAGTTATTGAAATTCCTTATCTTAAACATTGTTGTTTTGTCAACTTTTAGCTTTTCTACAAGTAGGAGTCTGATTGAGGACTCTTTTGTACTTTTCATCTTTTGAGTATTAGGATTTTACTCTATATAAAAAACCATAACCCTTAGATAGTACTATCGGATTTCACCCCATTTTTTCCACATGTTATAGCAATGGTCCTAGATCTGAGCTCCGAGCCTCTCTTGCCCAGAAGCCTAGCCACCCACTATCAAGTCATTTTCCTCTCTTTCTCCAGAAACCGGCTGGGGAAGCTGTTGCACTGGTATCCAATTTGCTGTGGAAACTGCTGCACTGGTATCCCATCTGTTGCCCTGGTATTCATCTCCAATCAGGTTCTGTTGCCGCGCCGTATCGGAGCCTCGACTTGCTTGGATCTGTTGTTGCTCCATCTCCGACATATGACCATAGATTGATGGGTTTCCAAAAGATTCTGTTGCTGCACAGAATTTTCAATCTGACTGTAGATTGAAGGGTTTCCAACATCTTCAGTATCCAGCATCTGTACAGCAATTTCAACCTGTGCATCACGTTCTGTTGTTGCATCAAGAGGCTCTGTTCATGTTGCCACACCAAGAATGGAGATCTGTGACAGATTCCAAGTGTGTGTTCTGCGCCATGAAGTTGTATTGCTGCATATGAGGACCTGTGTTAAACTCCATAATCATGTTCTGTTGTAGTGCCGACCATAGATTGAAGGATTTCCAAAAGGCTCTGTTGCTGCACAGAATTTTCAATCTGACTGTAAATTGAAGGGTGTCCAGCAACTTCAACATCCAGCATCTGCACAGCAACTTCAACCTGTGCATCACGTTCTGTTGTTGCATCAAGAGACTGTTCCTGTTGCCACACCAAGACTGGTGATCTGTGCCAGATTCCGAGTGTGTGTTCTGCACCATGAAGGTGTAGTGTTACATATGAGGATCTGCGCTAAACTCCAATGATGCTGCAGCACATGAGGGCCTTCGAAACACCGAGTTCTGCATTTATTGGGGCTGCATATGCATAGATTCTGACACTGCAAATGCTCTATATCCACTAATATTGCAAATTCAACATATCTGCATATGACTTAGATTCTTACAATGCATATACGTCCATTAACGCTGCAGATTCTGATCATAGGTTGACACAGCTGTGTTCACAAATTCTGCCAATAGCAACCTGAGTTCTAGAGACGTGAAGATAATGTGCAGTTCTGGTGTTGTTTGCAATATCAGTAGTAATGTCGTAATGTCCTCCATTATATGACGATTGAGATATAGGGTTACGTACTATTCTCTCTACATAATGACTATGAGATCTTCAACGCTTTCAATAGGCAAGATCTATTGGCTCAATTACCACTCGGCCTTCCAGCACCCTGTCTATTGAAGACTACAGTCCGCTTATGCAAATTCTCAGAAAGAAACCTATGGCCCAGCCTCAACACACCATTTATGCATATATTACTGTATCGGCTGGACTCACTACTACTATAGATAATGTTACATCCACAATTACTCATCAATGGATCATTAATTCAGAGGCCATCAACAATTGACCGATGATGATATCTCTGATCCCTCTTTCTTCCTCTCGATCATCCACATCTGTGAAATCAGTTGGACTGACCGATAGATCTCTTTCTCGCCGCTGCTATTGACAAAATGGATTGCTCCTTCAGTCAAAAACACTATATTGGGCTCTAGATTTTCCTCTAAGTTTTCTATCCATTCATAAATTGTGTGTGGAGCTGGAATGCCAGATTATTTTTTATCTGCAAAAAGATATTGTTACTCCCAAGATATTCATACTTTACATTTTTTGTGGTGGTTATAAGAAACATGGGCTCTGTTATCTTGATGTCCCTGATATCTCTTTGTTTGTTGGTTTCGCATCCAATTTTGCAGACCCTTAAATCTGACATCTACATCTTGGACATCCTTCCGTTAGTACTCTCTCACATGATCCCTGAAATCAGCCCTCTGAAGCCATGTGAATGTGAGGTTTGTCAGTTTGGGAAACATCACACGACATATTATTGAAAAACTGAGACACGTGACTCTCTCTATTGATCTTGTTGTTTGTGATGTTAAGGACCTTTCCCAATACGCGTTATTGAAGGACATACATTCTTTGTTGTTTTCATTGATGATTATAGTTGGACTTGATAGGTTCATCTAATAAAGGAAAGATTAAAGATCAACCATGTTGCTAAGACCTCTGAAAAGATCGGGACCTCTTTTTTCTGCTTACATTAAAATATTTTGATAAATAATGTTCTTGAGTTTATGCCGAATAATTTAATCAATTTCTCCAATTCCTAAAAATATATACAGCATACATCATCTTAAATTGACACCTCGGAAGAATTATGTTGCGGAAAAGAAAACTTCTTCTTAACATAGCTCATACTCTACTTACTCATGTGAAGGTCCCCACAACATTCTGGGGAACATTATTCTTACTACTACGTATTAGATGGGGGAACATTATTCTTACTACTACGTATTAGATAAACAGAGTACTTTCATTTTACAAAAACAGAAAGAAATCAAATTCAAAAATCAAATTGACTCAAACCGACTAACTAATTGATTTGAATAAAATTCAAATCTTACATTATCCCGATTGACTCTGACCGATTAACTACCTAATTTGACCAACTAATTGAGATCACATGCAATCTCTTTATTTAAATAAAAATGCAACGACTTGACTAATCGTAAAAATAATTACTCTAATTAATGACGAACATAAATAGATTAAGCCCAATTTATAAATTGTACGTTGCATCAGTTCTCCTCCACTTGAAAAATCCGTCTCCCGACGAATTGCTTGATCTTCGCGTGCCGTTGGAGAATTCAATGTTGAAATTGTAGCTTCAAACTTCTCAATTAGATCCTTTTCAATGCTACGTTTGTAATTTCATTCTAATGAGGGATATGGCTGCAAATGCTCCATCCCTTCATTTGAAATAATTTTGTAAGAGGAGCTTTTGAATTTCCCATTTGAATAAAACTTTTGTAAGGGAGGCCTTTCCTGCAATTGTTGCCAATTCATTCCCAATCACGCATCATTTGGGATTCAGATCCCTTTGCGGGGAAACACCCATCGAGGGTTTTGTCTACCTTTGAGTGGCAGTGGTGATGACCGCTTCGACTCCAAAGGCAGCGGCGGCATGGTGAGAAGGGTGTCGGGATGACGGGATAGCGTCAAAGGTGTAGAGATGTAGTGGAGAGAGAGGCGGTTGCGGTGGTCTCAGGTCAGGAGGCGGCGAGGGAGGGATGCAGCGAGGGATTGTAGGGGAGTTTGTCGGGGCAATGGGCAAGCGAGGATGGCGGTGGCAGCATAGGGAGGAGGGGGGCTCAACGGCGGCGTAGGGAGGAGGTGGAGAGTGGGCCGAGGGAAAGTTGAGCTGCAAGAGGGAGAGGGTGTGGCGTTGGATAGTGAGGGGGAGGGTGGAGGCGAGGGGGTCTGGATGCGGTGGTGATGGCGGAAGGTGGCAGCGGGGCCGAGGTGGAGGGGGCGGTGTCAGGGAGCCGCCATGGGTTGAGGTTTGGGGACAGGCAGCAACGGGTGGGTAGCATGGGGAGTCGAGGTGGCGAAGATGGGTTGCGGGAGAGGTGGTGGGGCAGTTTGGAGGACGGAAGGGGGCTGCAACTAGGCAAGTGGGGGTGCCGGAGGTGTGGGGGCGCAGCACGGACCCTAGGGAGGGTTGTGGATGGTGTTGAAGTCAATTTCCACAACATCTAGAGTTCTGAAATGATCTGCACATCAAGCAGATCGTTGGCGACGATGATTTCTTCTTTCTTTTCTTCTTGGAAAACCTAGACAGCAGCTTCGTGGGCACAAGGTGGTGTTTCTCTGGCCCTTCTAACAGCAACTTTGGTGGCATTCTTTTCTAGTTGGCGTGTCAATGCCTCGACATTCCGCGGCTCTCGTATCTGTGATGCCAAAGCTTGTATATCGGCACAAACTTGGAGCATATTAGATAGTGTTCATCAAACCTCAGCATGCCATGCCCGGTCATTGGATCGAGATCCTTTGGACTTTTCGCGTGAACGATGAGAGGGATCGCCAGATAGTGAGGACGATCTAGATGTCATGCTCTGAACCAATTGATGTAAATCAAAATTTGCAAATTAAATTGACGGTAGAAAATTTATTTGGTGGAAGAAATTGGAGGGATATATAAGAGAAAGTGTGTCGGATGTAGAGAATCGAGAAAGAATTGTGAAGATCGCGTGGGAGAGAAGGGATAGAGAGAGGAAATATGAGATAAAATCTCTATTTTAATTCAACTTCAACTATTTAAAAATAATAGACTACCACCCCTTTATATAGGAGGGATGGGATTAAAGAATCAGAAAGAAATTTCAAATATAAAATTCAAATTTGACTCTAACTATCTTAATGGACTCTAACCGACTAACTAATTGATTTGAAATAAATTCAAATATTTAATTTATCTTAATTGACTCTAACTAATTAAATCGAGATCACGTGATCTCTTTATTTAAAAAATTGCAACGACTCGATTATTCGGAAATAAAATTGGACTATAATTACCGGATAAAACAGAAAAATGAGGCCCTATTTATCGGCTTTACGTTGCATCAATTCTCCTCCGCTTGGAAAAATTAGTCCCCATACGAATTGCTTGATCTTCAAGTTGTTGGTGGAGAATTTCCACATGGCTTGTTGATAGAATCTCCCAATTTCGCTCCTTTTCCATGTTACATTCATAGTTATTTCCCACTGAAGGGTATAATTGCAAAAGTTATACCCCTTTACTTAAAATATCTCCATGAGATAATTTAACCTCCATTCGACCCTTTAGATAAAAACTCATGTGAGGAGGTTTCTTATAAATTTTCCAAACTATCTCATGCCTTAATTTAGGGAATCTGATTGAAGAAAAATTCCCAAGCCTTGTTAGGGTTTGCTTCCTACCAAGGCAACGGTGGCGGCAAAGGATTTGGTTCCAAGGGTGGCGCAGATCATGGTGGAGGTGTGGCAGTGAGTTGGGGCGTGTTGGGGTTGCGGTTGCATAGGGGTGGGGTGGATGGTGTAGCAGCATCGGGAGAGGGTGGTGGTGCCGACGGAAGAAAGGGAGGAGGAGGCGACAACGGTGGCTGTAGTGTTCGATGTGGGAGAAGCAAGGTAGGCGGCGACGATGGGTGGCTAGAGGTGCGGGAGGGGTGGGAGGGGGTAGCAGCGGTGGTGGGATGGAGGAATTGTGATGCAGCGAGGAACAGTAATATAGTGCTGCATATTTATTTAATGTTATCCGTTAATTATATTTATGTTATTGGAGTCGTCGTATTTTTAATTACAATAAATGGGATCACCTCTGATCTCGATTAGTTAGATATTTGAATTTCAAATTAGTCGGTTAGTCGGTTAGAGTCAGATTAGGATAATTAGTTAGAATTTGAATTAGTTACTATTATTGTAACCTCATCCCTCCTATATAAAGGGATGAAGGCCTATTGTTTTAGAGAGTGCAGTTGTTATAAAAATTGAGATTTTATCTCTATCTCTCTCTCTCTCCTCACGTGGTCTTCACGTTCTTTTCTCCATCCCCTCGTATTCCCGACGAGTTTCTCTTCTCAACCCCACCATTTTTTTCTACCAAACAATTTCCACCATCAAAGTATTTTTTTTATCGCCGTTGCAAATTTCAATTTGCATCAATTGGTATTAGAGCATGGAAATTGAATCGTTCACACGATTCGACGGTCCTGTCCCATATTGGAGAATGAAGCTCGATAAAGCAACCCTATCACGTGGATCACATGCGCGTTCGCGTCAACAAAAATTCAAGAAGCGCCTCTGGACAAGCATCAAGATTCAACAATGGATAAACTCATGGTACGATGTTGATATTTTTATGGTACAAGTTGACGACGAACAAAATATTGTCGTCGACCATGATCTGTGCGCTGCTCAGATCATTGTGGATGGAAGAAACGGCAACAACGACGATGTGCTCGCTGTTCGGACCGTGTCAGGCGAAAACAACAACGTCAAGGATGATTTGTTCGCTATCCCGGCCGTTTCAGAGAAGAAAAACACCGACCTGCTCGCTGTCCAGGTCGTTTCAGAAGAAAAAACACAAATCTGCTTGCTGTCCAGGTGATTTCCGACTTGAAACCCCTATGAAATCGCTCTACGAACCACTCACGGCCCCCTCGCAAGCCCCCGCTGCAGCCTCAACCCCTCCGGTGCCCACTCAAGCCTCGTTGGACCCCTCCACCATCTCCGTATCAGAAGAAGATAATGTTGTCATTGAAGGTCTGCTCGTTGTCCCGCCCGTTTTGCAAGAAAAAAAGGTCGACGACAACATTCCATTTGCTGTTCAGCAAGCTTCAGAGAAGCCCGCGATGGAGAAAACGACTCCAGCATGACCCGCAGTCCTCACGTGGGCCATGTACGCCACCCACACATCCCCAACTGTCATTCCAGACCCTCCGCAGCCCCCCTTTGCTACCATTACAGCACCAGAAGAACCCCAAACCCCGCTACAAACCCCCTCGGCACAGCCCTCAGGCCTTGCACCCCATCGACCCACCCCCCAAACCCCAGCTCCCCCTCCCGTTGCTCCCACGCTCCCAGAGAAGTCCCCAGCCCCTCTGTCGCCTACCCCAGCCTCCCCGCCTCCCGCTCCTTTGCCACCTCCCGCCGCTACCCTCACCACCCATGTCACTGCCCTCCCGCTCGACCTCCATACGCGATGCCATCCTTCAGGTCAACGTCCGCCGACAGCGATCACGCACCGCGTTCGCCTACTCTCGTCATGTTGCCGCCGCCAATTCAAGAGGGGACGAACCCTAACAAACATTGAGGGTGTTTGCTCCATCGGACCCCTTGATAACATGAGTAAAGAGATATTTTGGGATATTTCAAGAAGACCCCTCTTCCAATGTTGTTTATTCCAAAGGGCCCATGGGAACACTTAACTTATGAGTTTTTAAATGAAGGGGTACGAAAATTGCAGCCCACCACCCTAAAGCAAGAATATTTAAAAAGAAGGGCTGAAAGGAAGAAATTTGGGTGGCCTCCTTATCCAATTAGGATTAGGATCATGGGTTTCACCTATTTAAAGGTCCCATGGCTTAATTCATTGGCCACATCTCCTCCTCTCCTCTACTTGTGCTATTATTTTGCTATGGAATCTCCAAAGGCCGAGTTGTCCGACATGAAGATGCCACACCAGTTCTTCAAGCACCATATCAAGGGGACGAAACCCGAATGGGCGCCCGCATTCGCGCCACACATGCTCTCCCGTCACGAATCCAACGTCTCCAACATTCGTGCCACGCACGCATGGATTTCGCCATTTGCTCCACACCAGTTCTTCCATGGGAAGATCGAGAACGCTGATTTAAATTTATCAACCTCCAAGCTTGCAAATCCAGCAATTCGTAGGGAGACGTATTTTTCAAGCGGAGGAGAACTGATGCAGCGTGAATCGGATATATAGGGCTATATTTATTTAATTTTGTCCGATAAATTAGAATCTCATTTTATTTAATTATGTTGTCGCATTTAAGAGATCGTGTGTGATCTCAACTAATTAGTTAGAAATTTGAATTTCTTAGTTAGTCGGTTAGAGTTAAATTAGGATAAGTTGTTTAAATTTTGATTTTGAATTTCTATTTTTGGAATCTCATCCCCCCTATATAAAGGGATGATAGGCTATTGTTTTTAAACAGGTCAGAATATATGAAAACTTGAGATTTTATCTCCATCTCCCTCTCTTGTCTCTCTCTCCTTCCCCACATGGTCTTCACGATTCTCTTCTCCAACATCTCTCGTTTTCCAACGAGCTTTCTCTTCTCAATCCCTCCAATTTCTTCTCCACCGAAAATTCCACAATCAAAATAATTTTTCCTCGCCATGCAAAATACCCATTTGCATAAAATTCCCGGAGGGGACGATGGGGGTTACACCAGCGGGGCGGGAGAGGTGAGAAGGGGGTTTTGGCAGTGGTGCAGGAGGTGCGACTATGGGCGGAGGGGGCGACGGGGCTTGGAGGTTTGTCGGGGTGCCAGGGGTAGAGGGAGGAGGTGTTGGGGTTGGCTTGGTCTCTGAGGGTGCGGGGAACGCGAGGCAGGGTTGCAGTGGGGTTGAGACAGTCATTGGAGGTGATGTCATCGATGGTGACTGATCCGAAGCGGCCTGGATTGCGAGCAATTCTTCGATAACCCCATTTTTTCTGAAATGGGCTGGACAGCGAGCAGGTCTTCGATAACAACATTTTTTCTTTTGAAACGGGCTGCACAGCGAACAGATCGTCTTCAATGGTGAGTTTTTCTGAGCTTTCTTCATCAAAAACTTGGATGGAAGCTTCGAGAGCACGACGTGGAGTATCAACCTTCTTGATAGCGATTTTGGCAGCATTCTCTTCTAGTTGACGCACCAATGCCTCGACATTCCGCGGCTCTCGTATCTGTGATGACAAAGCTTGCATATCGGCACAAACTTGGAACATATTAGATGGTGCTTGTCTAACCTCAGCATGCCATGCACTGTAGTTGGAGCGAGATTCTCTACACTTTTCGCGTGAACGACGGGAGGGATCGCCGGATCGTGAGGACGATCTAGATGTCATACTCTCATATCAATTGATGCAAAATGAAAATTTGTGGCGATGAAAAAAATAAATTTGATGGTGGTGGAACTTTTGGTGAAGAAGAAAACGTAGGGGTTGAGAGGAGAAAACTCATCGGAAAACGAGGGATTTCGGAAGAGAATCGCAGAGATCGCATACAAGGAGGAGATAAAAGGAGAGGGACGAAAGAGATAAATCTCAATTGATTGCAACTTGAACTTGAACTGCCTTTACAAATGACTACCATCCCCTTTATATAGGAGGGGTGAGATTGCAAAAATAAAAAGAAATCAAATTCAAAATTCAAATTGGATGATCGACTAACTAATTAATTTGAATAAAATTCAAATCTTATATTATCCTGATTGTCTCTAACCGATTAACTACCTAATTTGACCAACTAATTGAGATCACATGCGATCTCTTTATTTAAATAAAAATGCAACGACTCGATTAGTCGTAAAAATAATTAGACTCTAATTAACAATGAACATAAATAAATTAAGCCCTATCTATTAATTTCGCGTTGCATCACTGCTTAATACTTATGACTCGATCATCTACATTCACAAGCACGGTTGGACTGTGGCAAAGTGGCAGAAAATGACCAAACAAATCCAAGTACTTTTAACCTCAAAAAAAACGAGGTTACTAGAGGAGGTACGAAGTAAGGAAACCAAAAAGCAACATAACATACACATTATGGGAAGTGCCAAAACATAGAATAAAAGTGAATTTCAACCAAGTGTCAAGTCTCTCTTCTCTTATGCTTTTATCTCCATTCAAAAATATCCTTCTAGATATTCTCAATTTGGACATAATATGAACATTGATTAAAAGTTAATTTCAACCGAGTGCCATCTCTCTCTTCTATTATGGTTTATCTTTCTTCAAAAATATACTTATAGCAATTCTCAATTACCAAATTTCCATCCAATTGTCAAATGTTTGTTTTTGTCCATTAAACATTTGACAAAGTAATAAGATGAATATATGTGTTATCAAACAATGCCATCATTTATTATGATGTATACTATACAATAATGAACACATGATTCTCGCCTAATAAGAATGTAAGCTTTTACAAATTCAATCAGGTGCTTTAAAAAAATAGAAAAATACTGCACGAAATCACTAGCCACTTACATCTGACGAGGACAACAACAATATAGCCTTTTCCCAAAAGTAGGGTTGTCTACATGGATTTTTACCTCCATTCTGATTTATCTTGGGTCATTCTCGGGCTTAGATCAAAATAGTCTTATTCCAACACTTCTTATGGCCTTCCTCGCTCTCTTAACTACTTACATTCGACTACAACAACAACAAAGCCTTTTCCCACTTTAAATAGGGTCGGTAACATGGATTTTTTGCCTCCATTCAGATCTATCTTGGGGTATTCTCGAGCTTAGATCCAAAAAACTAAGACCCCTTCGTATAGTCTCATTCCAACACTTCATGCCTTCCACGCCCTCTTTAAGGTGGCTCAACATTGCAAAACTCACATCTCCTCACCGGTACATCAGTTGGCCTCCTTTGCAACTGGCAAACCACCTTAAGCGATTTTCTCGCATCTTATATTCGATCGGAGCTACACCCACTTTCATTATGATGGCATAACCACTTACATTTGACTAATTATAAAAATTATAGGTAGTGAAAATGGGGAGAAGATATCACTATGAGAAGGCACGTGCTTGAAATGGATGCTCGGTGAAGACTAGTTGTGGTAGATAGATGGGCTGGAGTGTCAACCTTCATACAATCAAGTTGATGGGCATAAGAAGTTTGAGATGATCCTAAGCAGTAATAAGAAAAGTCGATACATTGTAGTAGCAATTGATGTCAAGGCCTTAAAAGTCGGATTTCGGTTTCGTTTCGGTGAGGGACCGAAACGAAATTTCGGCCGAATTTCGATCGAAATTCGACCGAAATTTCGGTCATTTCGGTGGTTTTTTGAACTAGACCCCCCCAAATTTCGACCGATATAGCCATTTCGGCCGAATTTCGGTCACCTACCGAAACCGAAATTCGACCGAAATTCGGCCGAATTTCGGCGAAATTTAAGGCCATGATTGATGTCAAGCACTAAAAGTAAAGTAGTCCTACGGAACCAATTGGATTGTTTTGGCTACTTGCACAACTTTCAGTTCAGGGACAAAGGTCAAAGTGAACAAGTGAATCTTTCTTGCTTCCTCCAACCAACTACCCGTGTGGGTTCTTTAGTAGGTCATCCTTCTTTCGGTGAGGGGGTTGATGACCAGTCGACAAAACAAAGATCTCGAGACTGAGTCTCCTACACAAACTTTAAGAAAAGTGTCTCTTCTATACAAAAGAGTCAAGATTAGATTCTTTCATATGGGGACCTTAAAAAGTGAGTTTCACTCATATGGGAAATCAAGAACACTTCTTCTATTAGTTAATCTCAAATAAAAGAAAAGTATGCCCTACTCCCCCACTCCTCCTTTTGTACTTGTCAGAAACATGAATTATTGATGAAATCGGAAGAAAATAAAGGGTTGTAAATAAAAACTTCTTACAGCAGACTTTTTATGGAGCGTTATTTTTACTTCATTTTTCTCCCCCCTCCCCCCGCTTTATTCGTCTTTTCTTAAAGAACCAAGCATTATTGATGTAAAACACGTAAAAGAAATAAGAAAACAAGATGAATAGCCCAAAGAAGCATGGGATGGGTTTTGAAATTGGATTCCGATCCAAATTTCAACTAAATAAAGGGATATTTACACCCATAACCCTGAGTAATATGGTAATTACCCCAGGAACGCTCGATAAACACGAATTACATACAGGACCTCGAATAACCGCGCCGTTTTACACCCATAACCTTCCGTTAGTTCAGTTCGTTAACTCAACCAAATAGCTGAGTTAATCTAACTAGTACCAAATTACAATGATCTAACGGCTGAAAATAGCTGAAATTAATAAAAAAAGGTTGCGGTTGAGCGCGTGTGGGGGGAGGTGGAGCATCGAGCACAGGATCTTGAGGAGTTCCCGCACATCGGCGGCTGATCTTCGAGCAGGTTGCGGTTGCTCCGCCGGGAAGCTTGTGTGCTCCACCGGGAAGCTCGTGTGCTCTGCCGCGAAGTCCTGGATCCTCGAGCGGCTTCGGGCGTGGGGGAGGGGGAAACTCGGTCGGCAGGTGGGGCAGAGTTGCGGTTGGACAGGAGCATGGAGGAACTCGGCCGGGGGTGGGCGAGGCTTGCGGTTTGTGCGCGGGAAGGGGGGTGGAGGAACTCAGCCAGGATGGGGGGTGCTTCCGTCCGACCGCCCTCTGCTCGTCAACCTCACCACTGCAGCGGATGCTTCCGTCACGGCAACTGCAGCTTCGGCAATGGCCGCGGTGGCGACGACAATGGTCCTTTTGCTTTCGTCCTTGTCCCCAACAACATACTTTGGTTGGCAATAATCGGATTTTTGTTTGAAGGAGGAGCCCTTTCTACCGGAGAAGCTCCAGCCTTTCTTCTTCTCGGTAGGTGGGTTCTGGTTGGGATCCTTTTTCCAGCTAGTGGTGCCGGAGAAGAGAGACTTTAACCACCTGGAGGCCCTGCCCATGGCGACCAAAGATTTAAAAATGGTTCACATCGGAGGTGGTGGGTGCAGGGGAGGGTCAGTGGCAGGAAATGGGGGGATCCAGGACATCCCGCAGAGCACAGGAGCTTCCCGGCGGAGCACAGGAGCTTCAGGACTTCCCGGTGGAGGCGGAGAATGGGGGGTCCCTTAGCTGACTCGGTCGGGGGGGGGGGGGGGGCTGGGGGCATCAAGCAAGGGTGGGCGGGTGGGGCTTCCGCGGGCTCGGAGTGCAGCTTAGCGACCAGGCTGGAGCTCGCATGTTGGAGGCGGAGGCACGGAAGGGGTAGGGTTCGAGCGAGCATGCCGGACGCGGACGCACGGGAGAGGGAGTTGCTTGCCGAGGACTTGTTGGGCCGAGGCCTTACGCATGTCAGGGGAGGAGGTGAGGGGATATCATTTTGTTTTGTTTGAATTAAAAATGGCATCATGTTATAAATATGATGGGTTTTCAAGGGTAAAATGGTCAACATTTGCCTTTTTCCGTCATAGTTAACGGAGAATTCAGACAGAATTTCACCCAGGGTTATGCCATGTAAAGGTTAAGCATTATTCAGGGTTCTGGGTGTAATTCGTGCTTGCGCAGGGTTCCTGGGGTAATTACCATGTTACTCAGGGTTATGGGTGTAAATATCCCCTAAATAAAAACATATTACCCTTCATTTTTTTCCGGGAAAAGGGTTCCATTATTGGAACTTTTGGAACCCATCCAAATAGCAGTGCATGTTCGAGCAAGATGACAAGGTTTGATCGTTGGGGACATAGCACTCGAATTGGCGAAAGGTGATGCAGATCACACGCAAGTAGGATGCAAATAGCGGTTCATCAAGACATTGTCATTGTGCTAGAAGGATAGGGAGGTATGGAAGCTCTTTGTTGAGCCTTGCAAGCAGTTTATGGAGCTTTTCAAGCATGGCTGATGTCTGGAGGGTCGACCGCGCTAGAGAAGAGGTGTATAAATGATGGTGGAGGCTATGCTTTTGATGAGGAAGGCGACAATGAAAGCAGTATGTGGGATCTTAAAAAAGGCTTCAAGATACTTGGAGATTTGAGAAACGATCCGATGGCAACTTGGATGTGTTGGAGAATCGATCTGATGTTGGTGATCAAATCGATGGAGAGATGAGGGGCTTTAATCAGATGTTAGGTCTTTACATAGGTAATGCGGCTTCATTTACTATGTATGTGTCATCCAACCTCACATCCACCTTAGATTTTTTATTTTCGCCACTGTCCTTCTCTGCACATGTCTAGGGTTCACAAGCCAACATTCAGATCCATAGAGAAAAGCATGTCCCATGGTTGTTTTGTAAAACTTTCCTTCGATTTTCAAAACCTGCATTTATTCTATTAGCAACATCTCCGTCAATTTCTCCATTATGACGCAAAATATATCCCATGTATCGAAAAGAATCCTTCTTAGTCTCCAATGCATGCCTTCAAACCTCAAGCTTATCACTTACGCCAACTCTAGGCTAATCAATCAACTCAATATCATTAGCGAATAACATGCACCAAGGTATTTCATCTTGAATGTGACTTGTCAACTCATTCATAACCAAAGTAAAAAGGAATGGACTCAAAGTTGAACCTTAACGCACACCAATAGTCAATCTTCCCACACTAGATCCTTACACAAGATAAAGCTCTACCATGCATATCCTTTCTAAGGTTAATGTATAGGATAGGTACTTGCCTCTTCTCTAAAACTCTCCACAATATCTCCTGTGGGACAGAATCAAAAGCCTTCTCCAAATCAATAAAAATCATATGGTGGTTCTTCCTTTTAGTTCTATAAATCTCCATTGTTCTCATCAGCAAGTGGATAGCTTCGATGGTTGAGCGACCTGGCATTAATCTGAATTTGTTTTCTTTTACTTTGAAAACTTGCCTCAACCTTCTTTCGATCACACATTCCCAATTTTCATAGTGTGACTCATCAGCTTTTAGGTATTTAGTACACATCTTCCACAATTTCGAGTTATATCATTGGTATAGTTTAGATATCGATGTTCTATCATCGATATCAACAATGTTAGTTGACTATATTGCTGGTTTTTGTTATAAAATATGAAGAATGCGGAAGTGGAATGATAAAACAGAGCTAAGAACAAGAAACATAGACATGGAAGACCATGATTTTACGTGGAACCCTACTCCGTGAGGAGCGGGATGAAACCACGGGAGAAGCCCTCAAAGGGGCGGATACTTCATTCCTTTTTCTCAATAGTTACAGGAGGTCTGGGGCTCCTTATATAGCCTCTCCAGAGCCTCCACATCCCACCGTTGGACGATGTGGGACTAAACAACTGGGTGGGGTAAATGGATCTCCTCCAAGATCCATTTACCCTGCTCCAATACAATAGGCGCATACAACGAATGCTCCAACAGCTTTACATAAAAGGAAGCTTTGAGGGTAATTTTTTGTATTTTGAGATTTAAAAATTGATTTGTTGATATTTTCTAGCCACTCCATATATTAACACATTCGAAAACAAATCCAATACAAATAAATAACCAAATTTATGATTTATGGTATGAATCGAAATATCACGACACACCAATAATATATCGATATCGCTAGAGGAAGAGTTTCGATATTCCAGTGTATAACGATATCAATAAATAACTTTGCATCTTGAAGCCTAACAAACCCCCCCCCCTTTTTTTGTGGCCGCATGCTTTTGGGCCAAATTTTTTTTAAAAAAAAAGCATGGGCCCGCTGCTTTAGGGTTCCCGTGTTGGGAACCCCCTTGAAATGTCGCCGCCTCCAAAGGGGTTTCTTTTCCAGGATGGCACCGAGATGTTGAGGAGATGGAGAGGGGCACCATCGCGCGGCCGCCTGGATCGCCACCTGGGAGAGGCGGCTCCAATGAGGGTCTATTGCGACCTGGGGGAGTCGCGCTGCTTGGTCGAGATTGAAGATGGCGCGCGAGGAGGAGAGGTGGCTTCACCGCCAACGAGAGAGAGGGCCTCTTGGGGCGGCGCCTCCTGGCTGTAGCAGACGCGCAGGGGGGTCCTCCGCCTGCTGGAGGTTAGCGGCCAGGGCCCGCCGCTTGGGGCCACCTGGTAGATGCCGCCTGGTGCTGCCGCGGAAGGGGAGGGCGAGCGGCACGCCTGGAGTGCGTGATCCCTTGTGGCTCCTTTGTTGATGGAGAGATCTGGGTTTGTGTTGTTTGCACCTGGAAGTTGTGCGGAGGGTGCGCTCGCCTGGCCCTTAACCTTGTGGTCGTGGGTTCGGGCCTCTTCCGGCGAGATCGCGGGTATCGAAAGAGGGAGGCGGAATCAATGACGTTGTATTGGAGCCTGGACCGCGAGATGCTAGGAGATTGCCTGGTATCTCCTCCATGTGAGGCTGTAAATGAGATCCTGGCTGCGAGAGGGGAACAGGAAGCTGATGACGCCTGAAGGATCAGGGGGTAGGGGGTGCCGTTGAGATCGATGATGCGTTTGCGCCTCCTCATGGAACAGATCTGAAAGAGAAATGCTATAGCAGGGGACGACATATAGATATTCCAGAAATTAGGGTTTTGATCAGAACCCTAGAACTAGACAGAACTTGATAAAATCACAATCATGATCTTTTATAAAGAAGATCTACAAGAACAAACACTAATCGAATCTTGAACAAATAAAAAACTTGAAATCCTCAAGATCGACCCGCTCTGATACCATGTTATAAAATATGAAGAATGCGGAAGCGGAATGATAAAACAGAGCTAAGAACAAGAAACATAGACATGGAAGACCATGATTTTACGTGGAACCCTACTCCGTGAGGAGCGGGATGAAACCACGGGAGAAGCCCTCAAAGGGGCGGATACTTCATTCCTTTTTCTCAATAGTTACAGGAGGTCTGGGGCTCCTTATATAGCCTCTCCAGAGCCTCCACGTCCCACCGTTGGACGATGTGGGACTAAACAACTGGGTGGGGTAAATGGATCTCCTCCAAGATCCATTTACCCTGCTCCAACACAATAGGCGCATACAACGAATGCTCCAACAGCTTTACATAAAAGGAAGCTTTGAGGGTAATTTTTTGTATTTTGAGATTTAAAAATTGATTTGTTGATATTTTCTAGCCACTCCATATATTAACACATTCGAAAACAAACCCAATACAAATAAATAACCAAATTTATGATTTATGGTATGAATCGAAATATCACGACACACCAATAATATATCGATATCGCTAGAGGAAGAGTTTCGATATTCCAGTGTATAACGAATACAAAGATATCGCCCGATATCTCGTGAGATATCAACGAAATACTGGTAATTCATCTCATATTGGTTAAAAATAGAAGATTTCAGGATAAATTCTCCCAAATGTCGGTCGATATCGACTGATACCATCAATATGGTGTCGATATCGCTTAATAACACTTATTTTTTATTTTTGATCTATTTTGTTTGGGATATTGCTTCTTACCTATTCCTCGTATAAAAACACATGATTTATATATTTTTTCAGGTTGGGAAAGTTGATCTAGGAATGCGTGCATATGTATATGTTATTATGCACATTAGCATGTTCCTATGAATCCGAAATAGTTTAGCACCTTGTTTATATCTAATATGCAATGTGATGTAAAGTTAGTGTGCTAAATGCACCTCCTTGATGTGTTTAAGTTATTATTTGAAGGGATAATTACACCCATAACCCTGAGTAATTCCTCAATCTCAATCATAACCCTGCATAATCGCGAATTACACGAGAAACCTCGAATAGTCACTCCATCTCACGCCCATAACCCTCCGTTAATTTAAGACGTTAACTCAACCATAAGGGTGAGTTAATCTAACCAATCTACCATCGAACGGTTCAGATTTGTCTAAATAAAAAAAAGAAAAAACTGCTGAGTTCATCCGCTGCGTGTGGGTTCATCGGCTGCGTGTGCTTCCACGAGGGGGAGCTCAAGTAGGGGGGGAGAATCTGGACGCACGCGGGGTGCGGGGCTCCATCGGCTGCGAGGGGCAGGGGCTTCGAGCAGGGCTGCGGGAGCGGCTTCGACGGGGGCTTCGAGGCGGGGGTCGACGAGCAGAGAGGGAGGAGCAGGGCGGCGGGAGCAGAGAGGGAGGGGGCTGCTCAACACGGGCTCCGGCAAGACCTTCACCTATCTCCTCCCCATGCTCCAAAAGCTCTTCTCCGACGCCACCTCCCCCGGCCTCAGGGCCCTCGTTCTGGTCTCCTCCAAGGCTCTGCAAGCAAGTGCACGATGCGGCCCTATCCCTACTCGAGTACTGCAGAGTCCCATTCAAGGTTGCGCAGCTGCTCGCCGACACTCCGACCCCCCGCCTCCCCATTGATCCCACCCATGGAACCAGCCCTCCCCCTCGTCGTGGAAGCCGATAGCCCAGGCCCCTCCGCCTCCCCCCGTGCCTGCAAGCCTCGCCCCGCCACCCCCGCCTCTTCCCCCCCCCCCCCATCGATAACCACTATTTACAAATGAATACACTCTCCCCTATTCCCTCCTCCCCTCCTCATCGATAACCACCTCTTTCCTGTTGACCACTCCCTCCTCCCCGTTGACCACCCCTCCTCCTCCTCTCCTCTCTCCTCAAAGCCCCCCGGAGTCGATACTGGGCTTGAACCGACCCCCGCCAAGGTACTGCCCCGACCCCCACGGCCACGCAGAGAAGCTCCCCCCCACCGTGGAAGCTGATCCTCGCCATCCTCCAGCACAGGCCTTGCCCTGATCCCCCCACCCTCCCCCTCCCACCCTCTACTGCCCCGACCAAGCCCAGGTCCCTCCTCTGACTCCCCGCCTCCCTCGAGCCCACCTCTCGAGCACGCTGGCACCCCATCACCCCGCAACCCAGGCCCCTCCTCCGATCCCCCCGCCTCCCCTCTAAGCCCGCCTCCTCGTCCCGTGGGAAGCCGATCTGAAGATGGTTCTGGCGGACAGCCGGAAGTTCTGGAGGGAGGGAGGCTCGAGAGAGTCGGAATGGTGGCGCGTTGATGAGGAGGCAGCTCCCTGCTCGGGGGGAGCTGCTCGGGGAGGGCTGTCGGCAGCTACATGGGGGAGATGCCATTCTCCATGATGTTGCGGATGATCACGGCCGGGGGGGGCTGCTTGGAGAATGGCATGTTGTGTAAATAATAATAACCTTTAAGGATAATTTTGTCTTTGTAAACGGAAACCGTCAATATAACGTGTATTCCAAACGGATTATTAACACAGGGTTATGCCATGTAAGAGTTAAACATTACTCGGGGGTTCCTCGTGTAATTCGCGATTATGCAGGGTTATGATTGAGATTGAGGAATTACTCAGGGTTATGGGCGTAATTATCCCTTATTGAATTTCATTATTTCCCTTCTAATGTCTCTCAACAGCGACCAGTCAACAATCAGAATTGGCAGTAGTGATATATGCGATATAATGTGTATTGGTGTGCTAAATACACATCATTCTTGCATATAAGTATGTATTTGTTTGTTATTTATTGTTTTAAGAACTAGTATGATTTTAATTTGCAAAAAAAATCACTTTTAATGTTATTTATGAGATTTCCATCGATGTTGTTATATATCCCGATATATCCCCAATATCTTTATTTTTGAGACGATCGATATGATATAGATATTTCGAACAATGACTCCCCCTTCAAGTTGGAGCTGAGAAAGCCGCGGCCTGCAACTAAGGATGTATATCATGCTCAACGAGTCAAGTCGACCCCAACTCGAACTCGAACTCGATAAGAAAACATGACTCGAGCTCGAGCTCGATAAAGTTTGAGCCCTGGAATGATGGAACTCGTCAAGTTTGAGCTGGCTCACGAGCTTCATAACGAGCTGAGTTCAACGAGCCAAGGTCCAGGTAAGATTGAAACAAGCTTAGTGGTGGGCCCACATCCTAAAAAAATTAATTTAATATCATGTGCAGATGGCGCACATATCGGATAATAGCCAAAAGGTCGAGAAAGATACGCTTTGTAATGAGGGAGGAGCGGGGTCTAGCTTTATAGTTCCTCTGCCAACCATCATTTCTCTGATCAATCGATGTGGGACTAAAACATGTTCCCAATCCGTGCTCTTATCGAGTTATCGAGTTGACTCAGTTGAGTTATTGAGTTGAGCATGAGCCAACACGAGCTTGACTCGATAAAATATACGAGATGCAAATCCAACTCGAGCTCGGGCTTGATAAGTTTTTACGTCGGGCTCATTAGCTCTCAACGAGCTAAGCCCGAGTTGAGTTCATCGAGCTCGAGCTCAATAGACACCCCTACTTGCAACGAAAGAAAATATAACACATACATCTTCACTCGAAACATCTAAGAGAGACGAGAGGAGATCCGCTCAGAGTAGTCATTGTTGGGAGAAGATCCGCTCGAGGACAGGTCTGTGATGATCAATACATGCATGTAGTAAT
Source organism: Ottelia alismoides (assembly GCA_037367405.1). NCBI lineage: Eukaryota > Viridiplantae > Streptophyta > Magnoliopsida > Alismatales > Hydrocharitaceae > Ottelia > Ottelia alismoides. The sequence goes on from JAZKJV010001375.1 coordinate 1,006,435, forward strand.
GTGACGACTAGGACGTGCTTAAAGTAGAGTCGCTCTAGGAGAAAACCAGTACGGGGAGTAGTCGCATCGTTGCACTAGGAGGAAACCTAAGCGGAAGTAGTTGATGCGCGATGAGGATGGTAGATAGTAATAGTAGTCTAGAGTGTCGGTCTTCATGTTGTTGATGGATAGTAGAAGTTAGAAACGATCCCAGGTAGAAAAGTCCATCTAGAATAGTTGATGTCAATGTTGAACACAAGGAGTAGAGTGGTCGCCACTCATATATAGATCTCTACAGTTGGGTATCTCCTATACGTGAACCACATGAGTGGCCTCTCCCATATATTATGGAGACTTGGAGTAGGTTCTCTTATATAGGGACCCCGGAGATTAGATCGTTTTCTGAGGAGCCGCGAGTAGAAGATAAAAGATGCCATAGAAATTCTGTAGATACATCTCAACTAGAAGAATATGGCATGCTCTCTATCCCCATTTCTTATATACTTGTCAGAATAGAGGCATAGATAATTAAGCTAGGAGTAACAACTTAGATTATGCATCCTTTTTCTTGGCTTTCAATTTTAATTGTCTCTCCACTTTTTTATTAGCCATATATTTTTTCAGCTTTTTCCTTTTTTCAATCAGGCCTTTTTCGCATCATTTTTCCCTCTCCTCGTAAAAACAATCCAATTGGCCCAACACTTGTCTTTTCCTTTCCTTTGATACAAAAGAACCCCAACTTGAGCTCTTTTCATCCTTCTTTCATATGCAACCCAATGAGTCAAATATTTGCAAGCTTTTTCTCTCGATACATCAGGCAAGAAGCAGCCTTTCATCTTGAGTTGTGGTACTCAGGGTTCCCCCTCGGTGGGAATCCCATCTTACGACTCCATCACCTCTCTGTTGAGGAAGACCACCGCCTAGATTGCTTGGAGGATGATGCAGACGGCAATGCGGTCTCTAGGGAGCAACCGCCTGGAGTTAAGGTCAGCGCGTGCGCGTAGTGGGCACTACCTGGCATTGCATCGAGATAAGGACCGCATGATTTTTAGGGTTTAGATTGGGATCATCAGAGGGAGGGGATCATTGCATATCCCATCGCCTTGCAGGATCAGCGAAATAGAATAGCACGATCAAAAGTGTGGGTGGCATGGAGTTGCGTGAATAGGCAACACAGCTCTCGTCGTTGGGGGAATGTGGATGGGACCATCGTGAAGTATCACCGCTCGACTTTATTAGTTGTGGCTAAGATGTACATGGGGGAGGCACATGGTTTGTAGAGCATGGAGAAGCACATTCAGATGGTCGTTAAAGTAGGAGCACCATCACCAGGATCCATCGACAGCATATTGCCAAATAGATCGTCACATAGGGTCTGTAGACGTGTGCCTCCTCTCAAGAATCCGATGAATTGCTCATGTAGGATTCGTGAAGCAACGGAGTTAGGTGCGAAGTCGCACCAGAATTAAGGCTCCAGGACCCTAGCTTTTTCTTGAAATTGAAGATCTTCGAACCTTTCGCATATGTACAAAACTAACCTTGAAATCTCCATAATTTGAACAAGAAAGTCTAGAACTGTCTATCTTTCATAATCATCATAAAGATAATAGACAAATTAAAAATCTAAACTCGAACTGCTCTGATGCCGTGTTGAAATAAATAACGCGAAAGCGATAAATAAGAACAAATCAAGAACAAAAAGAACACAGAGATTTACATGGAATCCTACTCCATAAGGAGTAGGATGAAATCATGAGATAAGGCCTCAAACGACTACATACTTCATTGTGAATCTCTCTATGAATAGAGAGCATGGCAATTGAATCCTAGAGAGATACAATCAGTGTTCAAGAAATCGATCACGTGGGCCGCATATGTGGTTGCATATACCCGTGCGACATGCAGACCAAACTGATTTTATGAATCAGAGTACTATATGCCCCAAGCGCACGTATGGACTGCATATGCCCCCGCATATTCCATGTATGCCCCGTATACTGCTCCAGCAGCTCCAACTCTCAAATCACCACATTCGGGTGCTTACCTCCGTAGCTCCACCTCTCCCTCCATTCAGCTGTAAGAATATGCAATGCATTTGTATACAATTGCAATGCAGGAGACAAGGAGTTGAGGCGATGAGTGCAAGTGCGAGAGTGAAAGGGAAGGCGGTGGTCAGTCGAGGAGGGGAGGGGGAGCGAGATGTGGTACGCGAATGCGAAGAGGGTCTGTTGGAGGAAGGTGGCGAGGAGTGGGTTTCGGTCTCGCACCGGAAGCCTGGTCGAAGGTGTTTTCGTTGGGGGAGAGGGGGCATGTGGCTTCGCTTTGTCCTTCCCCCCCAAGGTGCTTCTCTTGAGGGAAGGTGGATCATCGTCAGGCTTCATGCATGGCGTCTCGTTGAGTTCGTGGTTTTTTTTTGGAGCCGGTCGTGCTTCCTCTTCCAAGGCTGGTCGTGGGGTTCGTGAAGGAAGGTGCAACTTGCAAGGTGCGGAGGTTTCGCGCGGTGGTTCATCTTTCGCGGAGGTGGTTCATAACGAGCGCAGGAATGTCGGTTGTTCGAAGCCGTCTTCATCTGGGCTTGCTGCGGGGGGGGAGGTGTTCGAAGGGCGTAAAGCAGAAGGCGGAGTTTGCTCAGGGAGTGGGCGTGCATGCACTGATTGGGTTCGTTGTGAGGGGCCTGCTTGATTGGGACGTGGTCTTGCGCCACGTTCGTGGGTTCTTGGGTGCAAGCTTCGATGGCGATGTTGTAAAGCTGTCCGCGACGAGGTGCTGCGTGCGTGGTTTGACGCCTGGCCAGAGGGATCGGTTGCTTCGCAATGGTGATGTCGAGAACGTCTGCTGGAGGCGTCTTCGTTACGCGGATGGGGTCTGTTCGGAGGTCGAAGTGTGCATAGCGAGAGTTAAGGGCATCCCGTTCCTGTCGCGCTCGCTTGGATGTTAGAGGAACACGCTGAGGAGGTGACCCAGGTAGGGCTCGGTCAGGGAGGTGCTGGACGACGGTCTCCGTCCTGGGATGCCTGTGCAAGACACGCGTATCCTGTTCGAATGCAGCAAGAGTTTGCTCGACGGTATCGGGGCGAGAAGCTTGTTCGCTGAGATGGAGGTCGGCTGCTTTTCCTTTACTGTGGAGTTGGTGTTTGAGGTTCCTCCGCCTTCTCCGGCAGTCGTGGCGGCGGAGGAAGGTGGCGGGTCCGATGACGTTTCGGTTGGCGAGCTGGCGGTTGAGTTTCCAAGGGATCCCCTTGGGGGAACGGGCTTTCCTCTTCCAAACGCGTGGCGGTTCGGTAACTTCTCGTCGGCATTGCTCATGCCGCCAGGATTATTCTTTCTGCATGATGACGTGGCGGCACGTGCCCGTGGTGGTTCAGCTTCTGTGGTGGAGCCGGTCGCGGTCGCGGATTCTTTGATGCGGTTTGAAGACTTGGACCGGCAATGGGGTCCGTATATTGGTTCGAACTCAAAGGCGGGTTTGGAGACTCTTTGTGAATCCGGCCGCGATTGGTCGTTGCCGGATTCGGCCCTGCATGTTCATGTTACGACATCCGTCAGCTCCGCGAGATGCTTTATTCCGTACTGGGAGATCCTTCGTTCGCGGGGGGAAGCTTCGAAGATGATCCCTTTCTCCTTTCTCGATCAAGGCCCGGTGGCGGGGTTCACTCAGGCTCTAGCAGCGGTGGGGGGGGGAGGAGTTGTCGCGCCTTCTTCGTCGGGCACAGGCCTCTCTTCCTCCGGTAACTCCGATCGGGGCGATGCGGGTGGCTCTATTTTGGTGGTCTCGGACGGCGAGGGGGAGGCTGACAGGAGGAGCGCTAAAAGATATACAAGAAGGAACAGAGCTAGGACGGCGAGGCCAGAGGTAGGGTCGTGTCCTCCCTTGAAGAGGCTTGTTGCAGAGGCCGCGGGTGTGGTCAGGATTGTGGGAAGCTCCGAAGTTTCCAAATGAAGGTGGTTCTCTCTTGGAATGTTCGTGGTCTTGGCGATCCAGATAAGCGGAGAACAGTGGGATCCAGGTGTCTCGAATGGGGTTGCGACATCGTCATGTTTCAGGAGACGAAGCTTCAATCTATGACGGATGATGCTTGGAGGTCCTTTGGGGTGGGCGCCCTGGATCAGTTTTGTGCTCTTGACACGACGGGGTCCACGGGAGGTTTGCTGGTGGCGTGGAGGTCTTCGTGTTTCTCTTTGGAGTCGGTGAGCCGCGGGAGGCACGTGTTGACGGTGGTGCTCAATTGTTCTGCTCCATCTGTGACTCTGGTGGTCTCCTGTGTTTACGGTCCGTGCTATAGGGACTAGGGCAGAGCGAGTGCAGCTTTCGGATGAATTGATGGAGGTGGGTAGGGATGTAGGTGGCAATCCTTGGCTGATCGGGGGAGATTTCAACGTCACCATGTTTTCGTTAGATAGGCTTGGGGGCAGGAGTGGCCAGGACCCGGGCTCTCTCACCTTCGCTGACTATGTGGAATCTTTGGACCTCGAGGTAATGGATGCGATGAACACCGCGTATACTTGGAGGAGCTCCAATTCTCGGTCGCGGCTGGATTGGTTCCTTGCTTCCAGCGCGCTTCTGGAGGCCTTTGATCTCGCCTCGGTGGAGGCGATGCCGCGGGGATGCTCGGATTATAACCCTATCATATGGTTCTCGGGGGAGGCGCCGGCGCAGCAGGGGCTATTCAGATATGAGAAGTGCTGGCTGCTCGAGGAAAATTTTAGGGGCCTGGTAGAATCGCATTGGTCGGAGTCGATCGTTTCGTGCTCAGCGGCCTCTCGGTTTGCTCAGAAGCTTGATTCGCTGCGGGTACGGTTAGCTGCTTTCAAGAGGGAGTCTAGAGCGGCTAGACGTGCGGCCAGGGTAGACGCGGAGGAGATTATCTGTCGCCTCGATGCGATTGGGGACAGCAGGGATCTTTCGGTGCTGGAGCTTGCCGATCGCGCCGCTGCCCAACTGGTGGTTGCTCGGGAGGACAAGATGCGCGTGACGGAATGGAGGCAGCGCTCGAGAAGCAGGTGGCTTAGGGAGGGGGCGCAAATACCTACTTCTTTCATCGTGTGGCTAGTGTGAGGCGCAGGGCGAATGCTTTGCGCTCCATAGTTATTGGGGGGACGCGCGTCGAGGGGAATAGAGAGATGGGGCAGGCTATTGCAGAGTACTTCAAGGAAGTGGCTTCGTCGACTATCCCCAGGCGATGGCGGTGGTTGGGCTCGGGCACGAGTTTGTTGGCGCAAGATCAGGTCGAGCGCCTTGTTCGCGACTGGTCTTTGGAGGAGATTAAGGAGCAGTGTGGGAGCTAAATGTTGATGCGGCTCCTGGCCCGGATGGGTTTCCAGTGGCGTTCTACAAGGATTTTGGGATCTCGTGGGCCACGAGGTGCTTGAGGTGGCTCTGGAGTTCTGTAGGGGGAACGCGGGGTTGGACAAGATCAACCGGGCTCTGGTGATTTTGCTGCCGAAGTCGTCGGCGCCGGTCTCCGTTGATGAGTTTCGCCCTATTTCGGTCTCGAACGCCATTTATCTCATTATTGCGAAGGTTCTCGCTACTCGGTTGGCTGGCATTATTAGCGGTGTTATCTCCCGTCGCAATCGGCCTTCATCCCGGGCCGGCAGATTGTTGATTGTCTTACGCTTGCGTTGGAGGTCATTGCGGATTGGAAAAGGAGGGAGGTGCGTGGCATCCTGTGGAAAGCGAACTTCAGAAAGGCCTATGATTGCCTTGATTGGAGGTTTCTCTCTGGTCAGTGGTTAGAAGGAAGGAGTTCCCGGAACTGTGGATAATGTGGGTGAGGCGTTGTATCACTACCGCCTCAATGTCTGTCTCGATCAACGATCGTCCGGAGGGGGGTTGGATCCAACCGGGGAGGGGGGTCCGACAGGGTTGCCCTCTTGCTGCGTTGTTATTTATTCTGACAGCTGATGTGCTTTCTGATTTTGCGGCTAATTTGGTTAGCAGCGGCCTCTCGCGGGGCTTCTCCAGGGGGGATGTGCACATTCCTATATTACAGTACGCGGACGATACGTTATTTCTCTTGGAGGGGGGTGTGGCGGAGGCTAGGGGTATGCAAGGCCTTAAATGTCGGTTTCGGTCATCATTTCAGTATCGACCAAAACAGAATTTCGATGGAATTTCGGTGGAATTTCGACCGGAATTTCGATCATTTCGGTCATTTTTTGTACTAGCATCCCCATATTTCGGTCATTTCGGTCATTTCGGACGAATTTTGATTTCGACTGGATATCGATATTCGACAGAAATTCGACTGAATTTCGCCGAAATTTGAGGCCATGGGGGTATGGTTGTGGCTTTGGAGATCTTCGGCTAGCTGTCTGGGTTGGTCAGGAACGAGGCCAAATCCATGTTCGTGCCTTTCAGCCATGTGCTCCTGGACCGTAACGATTGTGCGGTGGCTTTAGGGTCAGCGTGCTCTTCGCTACCGATGGATTACTTGGGGATGCCGTTGAATGTGGGGAGGACGCAGCTGAGGGACTGGCTGAAAGTGGTGGAGAAAGTGGAGACGAGATTGGCGGGATGGAAGTCCTCGATTTTGTCAAGAGGTGGCAGGCTTATTTTACTTAAGGCAGTCCTTTCGACGATTCCGATTTATTTCTTGTCCAACCGTAAGATGCCCAAGGGGATCAAGGATCGGTTGGAGAAGCGCATGCGCGCCTTCTTGTGGGGGAAGAGAGGGGAGGAGTGAGAGGGATTCACTTGGTTGGGTGGGATGATATTACCTTCGAGAAGGAGCAGGGGGGGCTGGGGGTCAAGTCGCTCGCACATATGAACGAGGCATTGCTCCTCAAGTGGGCACGCAGGATTTGGGGGCCGGGGGAGGATCTTTGCATCACTGCCGTGCGGAGGATTTATGATGTGGGGGAAGGCTTGTCGTCGCAGGTATGCCATATTGCTTCCCCAACTATGTTTTGGAGGGGGGTGGTAGAGGTATTTTTGAAGAACGTTGGGCTTTTCAGGCCGGTGCTTGGTGGGGGGGAGTCATTTTCCTTCTGGATGGACGATTGGGCGGCCGGGGGGGACCCCTCTGCTTCCGTTTCCCGCGCCTCTTTGCGTTGGCTGATGATAAAAATTGTTCGGTTGCGGATTGCTGGATGGATGGGGTCTGGTGTCCAACCTTCACGGTAAATTTCTCGGATCAGAAGATGGAGGAATTCTTGGCGTTGATCGAGGCGGTGAAGGAGGTAGGGCGCCCGCCTGGGGGGGGCGCGATCACTGGTGCTGGAGGGAGTCCCCCTTCACGGTTAAGAATTCTTTTGGTGCTATCACTAGGCCGCCTCTGTCGCTTTCTGAGGGTATCGCTCTTGATTGTGCCTTTCTTTGGGCTCTGAAGCTTCCGGAGCGGGTTGGCTTTTTCGTATGACTGATGAGAAGGAAGAGGTTGATGACGAGAGATCGTTGTGCTCGTCTTTTAGGCGTGTTGTCCGATAGATGTCTTCTCTGCGATGCGGCTGTCGAGTTTGTGGAGCGCCTATTTTTCTTATGCCCCTCGGTGGTTGAGATTTGGCAGGGGGTTGATTTGGTTTGGTGTAGCATTGTTGACTTACACTCGTTCTGGTCTTCGCTCCGGGCTAATAAAGGGAGGTCGAGGCTGGAGGTGCTTTATCCGGTTGCCGTGCTATGGGCGGTGTGGCAGGGGAGAAATGATCTGTTGTTCTCGGGCCAAAGGTTCTACAAGGAGAATGTGTTAGCTTTTGCAAAACTCCTGGTGTGCGGTTGTTGTTGCTTTTCTCGTCATTGTCCTCACTGTTCGTTGCTTTTATTGAATAAAATTTTTGGGGTGTGCACCATCGAGTGTATCCCCCTTGCGTCTGGATTTCAAAAAAAAATGCAATGCATTATGCCATTATATATATGCAATGTTTTATGGTTTGTTCATGTATTTTTCATGAGTATATGCAGTGTATCATCTGATATTTTAATATATGTCGAATTGTCGATTGAGGTTTACTCATGTATTGCAAACCTACATGTATATGCATTGAAGTTTTGTTATTATGAATTATCTAATATGTAAAAATTTAATAGCTACATGTTTTTTTTGTGATTAAATTTTAGGCAATCAATGGCATCTACTTAACTATCTAACAAGAATCATTTTTTCTTACATCCTCTTTAACTCCACTTTGATACTTTGATATGAAAAATCGGTAGTAATATTATTTATAAATATTTATTTATTTTTAAATTAAAAATTAGAAGACCGTACAGAACCGCATATACCCTGCATATGCCCACGCATACCGCTTATTCAGTGTACAGTGACATATCCGAACGCATACACATATCGCTTCTTAAACCTTGGATCCAATTACGCATCCCGTTACATACTCTAACAAATTGGATTTAAAATTACGTCATGAAACTTAATGTGAGGCACAATCCCTTAGTGGCACCAAATCAAAAACAAAAATCCAAGGTGAATGCAAATGACAGTAGTTTCTGCAAACACTTTCTTCTCTCTTTAGTTTATCCATTCCACATTTTGCAAGCGTAACATGATCTGCATTATTTCGCCTCACTATATTGTACAATTGAAACAATAAATGTGATGGGGCAGGGTTTCTATTCAAAGAGAGTGGTATTCCAGTACTGCTCTCTTTGAAATATAAGGAACAGAACTCGAGATAACTGTTTTTAAGGAAAAAGGATAATGTGTCGAGAAAACACAAACCCAACTCGATAAATGTTTCATTAGACATTTCAATACTTACAAACTTGTTGACTCGTAATGTATAGGTTTGGGAATCCAACGTTTTTATCTTTATCTCAACAGTAGCCTCAGAACATTCTCCCTTTCCAGTAACAGGCAAAGGTACTTGATTAGCTCCATCCATCTTCTCTAAAAAGAATGCAAGGTATCTGTAAGTCAAGATTACATAGCAGAAACCATTTAAACTGTTATCCGACAGGATATAAAGAATGGAAATTGGGAAGAAAAATATAAAACCGTTTTTTACCAACAAAAGGAGTCAATCAAGAGGGGGAAAGACATAAGCACAACAAATCAGTGTGGCATTTAACATGAACATATAAATGAGGAAAAATGTTATGGCATAAAGAGGTGAAAGTAAAGTTTTAATTTCCGCAGACCAACAACAGCAACCACCATGTATACATATGTAGATCCTTCAGTAAATAGACTGTAACCACAAACAGTAGTAGAGTTCAGGGAACTTGGACTGCCCCCACTTACTTTGAAGTGGGGATGACTAGGCAGTAGGCAGATTATTAATTTTTTCGAGTGAAAACGTTTCGAGCAATAGCTGCATGACACTACAAATAAAAAAAATGTACTAAGCCTTCTTCTACTATAAGTAGGGTCGGTTACATGGATTCTTGCTCAAATCTATGTTGAAAGATTCGACTATTTTTTACACTGGCCGTCGACTGCCTAACGCAACCCCTGCAAGAGTGGGATTTGAACTATAGTCTTTTGTGTGGAAGACACACTGTACTACCACTAGACCAATATAGTGGGTACATTACACTACAAACAAAATAAAATAAAAGACAGTTGGAGAAGAAAAATTCATATTATACCTTTCAAAAAAATACAACAGTGTGCATCTCATGCATTTAACTCAGCAATTTAAAAACTTCCAACGCTATAACCAAAACCTAGAATACTTGACCACTTGATTTTCGTGTCCAATTAGGAGATTAAAAAACGTTAGCTTAAGTGTAATCTATTATATCACAACTATCCAAACATCCTGTCAATTGCAATGCTCCTTATTTTCATTGCTAATCTTTTGAATGCTAAAGTATTAATACTAGAGGTTTGTAGGCATGCACAATATATGTTATACTAATAACTTGAAAGATACAAAAGAAGCACTAGACTTACCAACAACTACAATCGCCTTGGTTTAGGAAGGACAATCTCACAGTAGCATCTTCATCTTGTACTATCAAAAACCACTAAGTTTCTCCGCACTAAACAAATAAATTTATCAGATCTTTTATAAACTACATAATATATGTTGAGATATTAGTTATCTTCTATCTTTTTTATATGTTCTATTTTCTTTCTTCCTATACTATGTAATTTGCCCAACAGGTTTCTCCTTTATATAAGAGAACCCTACGGTATCACGAATAGATAATTTATTGCATTCTCTATCCACATGGTGTCCGAGCAACGACCTTAAACCGGAGCTTATACCTAAAACCCACCGCCACCACTAGCATCCGTTCTCCTCGAGCCTTGTGCGGACCTTTCTTCCTCGTCTAAGGATCTCGCATGAGGCCTCGATGGTTCCCTAAGCCTACCATAGCATTGCCTAATGCCACCTAGGCGATACCCTGTTGCTACACATACCACGAACGAGTTTTCTTAGGGTTGGTTGCGGTACAAGCATACACCCACCACCACCACCCTTGATGTCCGTCTAGACACCGTATCACCTGTCTACAATGTTGCAGAAGTATGTATTCTATATTTAGTCGGCCGGGTCACTAAATAGAGAATAATCGATATTCAGTCGACTATTCAGAATTATTCAATTTCATATTTTTTTTAATTAGTTTAAATATGAGATTTGTCTACAAGATATGCAATGGAAAGAAGGAAGATTCAGATATTATGTCTACAAGACAAAATGGGTTGGAGACAAAGCAAGGAAGATCGAAAAGACAAGCTTTAAACTTTGGTATACATATAAAGATAAGGGCATAAATGGTGTTGGACTAGTTGTTCATAAGGATTTGAAGGATTGTATAGTTGAGGTACAAAGATCTGGGGATCGGATTATATTGCTAAATTCTGAATATGATCTCAATTTATGCACCACAAATTCGTTTAGATAATAGGATTAAACAAGTTTTTTGGGATGATTTGGAAAAGATTATGCAAGGAATCCCACAAAGAGAGATGATTTGCCTAGGTGGAGATCTTAATGGACATGTGGGAAAGGATGCTTCAGGGAATGCTAGTGTTCGCGAAGGATATGGCTTCGGCGATAGAAATGAAGTGGGAAAAGTCTTTCTGGATTTTCTAACAGCTTATGATCTTTTCATTGCAAATACTCTCTTCAAGAAGAGGGAGGAGCATTTAATTACTTATAAGAGTGGCCCGACTAGAACACAGATAGACTACTTTGCGTTGAGAAGAAGAGATCGATCGTGTTGCAAAGACTGCAAAGTAATCCCAGGCGAGAGCCTAACCACCCAACATCGCTTGTTAATCATGGATGTGCAAATAAAAAGGCTAATAAAGAAAAGGAAGGTTTCCAAAATCACTAGAACTAGATGGTGGAATCTTCAATTGAAGCAATCAAGCTTCAGGGAGAAGGGTTAGAAGACTTATCTTGAGATTGTAACAGAAGTACAAACGAGATGTGGGAGGCGTTAGCATCTTGTATTCGAAGAATAGCCAAAAACATGCTAACCTAGTCAAAAGGAGGAGCTCCAGAACAAAAGGAGGCTTGGTGGAGGAGTGGAGGGGTGCAAGAGAAGTTCAAAATTAAAAGAGCTTGCTTTAAAGCTATGTCTAAGGACAGAACATATGAAATTGTCACGAACTACAAAATAGATGAGAAGGAAGCAAAGAAGGTGTTAAGCAAAGTTAAGTCAAAAGCTTATGAAGCTTTGTACAAAAATCTTTATTCTAAGGAGGGTCAGAAGGATATATTCAAACTAGCTAAGCAAGGGAAAGAAAGACCAAAGATCTTTCTCAAGTAAGATGCATTAAGGATAAGGAAGGTCATGTGCTTATTACTCAGAACGATATAGAGACTAGATGGAAGCAATACTTCCAAAAGCTTTTCATTGGGGAAGGAAATAGAGAGATCACTTTGGGAAATCTAGCTAGTAGTGAAAGTTACTTGAATCGTGCATGCTTCAGACAAATACAAAGAAGGAAGTAGAGGAACTTTTGAAGGTTATGAGACATGGGAAAGATGTAGGACCCGATGACATTCATGTAGAAGTTTGGAGAGTTTTAGGTGAGCGTGGTTTGACTTGCCCTACAAATTTATTCAATGTTATCTAACAAAGCAAGAAAATGCCTGAAGAATGGAGGAGAAGCATCGTGTTGCCTATTTATAAAAACAAAGAAGACAATAAAAATTGTTCAAATTACAGAGATATCAAGTTGATGAGTCACACTATGAAAAATATGGGAACATGTGATCGAAAGAAGGTTGAGGCAAGTTTCCAAAGTAAAAGAAAATCAATTCGGATTCATGTCAGGCCACTCAATTATATAAGCCATCCAATTGCCGACGAGAACAATGGAGCTTTACAGAGTTAAAATGAAGAACCTCCATATGATTTTTATTTAGAGAAGGCTTATGATTCTATCCCATGGGAGATATTGTGGAAGAGGAGAGAAGTACCTATCATATACATTAACCTCAGAAAAGATATGTATGATAGGGCTTCATCTTGTGTATGGGTACAGTTCGGGAAGACTGACTATTTTGACATCAACACTGGTCTACATCAAGGTTCAACTTTGAGTCCATTCCTTTTTACTTTGATTATGGACGAGTTGATTAGTCACATTCAGGATGAGATACCTTTATGTATGTTGTTCGCCGGTAATATTGTGCAGATTAATGGGACTAAAGATGGACTAAATGAGAAGCTTGAGGTCTGAAGACATGCTTTGGAAACTAAGGGATTTCGTATAAATAGGGCTAAAACTAAGGGCATGTTTGGTTGCTGGGTTGGGCTGGGTTGGGTTGGGCTGGGTTGGGATGGATGAATAGTAATCTGTGAGGAGAAAGTACCCTTGTGACCCTGCCCAACCCTGCAACCAAACAGGCCCTAAATATATGGAGTATAAATTTAATGGAAGCAATGGTGAAGGAATCAATGTTAATATTGGTGACAATGACATATTCTTTGAGATACTTGGGATCTATTTTGCAACATGATGGAGAAATTGATAGAGATGATACAAATATAATAAAAGCATGTTGGCTAAAGTGGAGAGGAACCTCTACTATTCTCTGTGATAAGAAAATTCCTTTGAAAATCAAAGGATAGTTTTATAAAGCAGCAGTGAGACTTGCTACGCTCTATAGATCTGAATGTTGGCATGTGAACCATAAACATGTGCAGAGAATGGCAATAGCAGAAATGAAAAAGCCAAGGTGGATGTGTGGACACACACGTAAAGATCAGATTCGAAATGATTTCATCAGAATGAAAGTGGATGTAGCTCCGATCGAAGATAAGATGTGAGAAAATCGCTTAAGGTGGTTTGATCATTTGCAAAGGAGGTCAGATGATGCACCAGTGGTGAGATGTGAGTTTTGGAATGTTGAGTTGGCTAAAAGAGGGCATGGAATGCCCAAGAAGTGTTGGAATGAGATTATACAAAGGGATCTTAGTTTTTTGGATCTATATCCGAGAATGACCCAAGATAGATCTGAATGGAGGCAAAAAAATCCATGTAGCCGAGACTACTTAAAGTGGGAAAAGTATTTGTCGTTGTCGTTGTTTAAATATGAGATTTAATTCTTATACATATATCTTATATATTTATACATATCACTATCAATTAACAAGAATCCAATAAAAGATAGCAATTAACGAGATACATAAATCTTTACCATTTCTAGTAATATTTTTATAAATTATAAGCCTTCAAAATCAAAAAATAAAAATAAAATAACATAAATTCATCAGTCGATCGAATAGTCGAACCAACTAATCAGTCAAGCCGACTATTATTGTTCAGTCGAGCCCCCCCCCCCCACACCGCATAAGCAGTCGACTATTGCAACATTGCATGTCTACGATCCCAATCGTATACCAATCTAGCACTATGAAAACAAAGTTGATATTCCATCCACATGTGCATTTAAGTGTCCCGCGGTGCGAAAAAAAGATCGAGGCCTTAATGAGAAGATTTTTTGGGGTTGACGGACGACAAGTCAAGAAGGGGTTTCACCTGGTGGATTGGGCCAAACATACATCATCGAAGGGTAAGGGTGGACTGGGAGTGCTACGGATGGAGGAGATAATAAGATTTTTATGTTGAAATGGGTGGTTTGGCTATGGGGGAAGTTAGAGTGTTTGATATGTCGTTTGCTGAGAAAGATCTATGGGATGGTCATGTTGGTGGAGGTCAGCCTTGGGCAACTACCTTCTTCATTGTGGAAGAGTATTGCCACGGTTGTTCCGAAGATTGTCACCAAGCTACGACCGGTGCTCGGGGATGGAACAAGGTTTTGCTTCTAGCTGGAAGATTGGACGGGGGATGGGGCATCAGGGGATCATTTTCCCTCGATTCTTGAAATTGGTGCGAGGTAACGAGGTGACGATGCGGCAAGTCTGGGAACGCGAGAAGTGGTCCCTGGTATTCTCTTCGACCATGTCAGATCAGAGGGTGGAGAAGTTCTCGCTCTACAGATGGAGTTATTGCAAAGAGAGAGGCCATCCTCGGGTAAGGATCACTTTGTTTGGAGAGAAGGGAGATTCAAGATGAAGAAAACCTATCCTTTTTTAGTGGAGGATGGGATGGACGTACATAATGATGTAGGGGTGGATATGGGTTTGATATGGACATGTAAAATATCGAACTGAAGTAAGGTTTTCCTTTGGTTATTCAGCTAGGGAGGATACTTACAAAAGGTTGCCAGAGTTAGTTGATGGGGATGGAAAATGGTGCTTCTGGATGCAGATCGGCGATAGAGGATGCGGACCAATTTTTTCTTTTGTCCTTTCTCGACGGAGGTGTGGACCAGGGTCAATATCGTGTGGCTTGATTGAACCACCTTTTGGAGAGGTATTGGATCGGTCTGCGGCTTTGGGCATGAGGACAATTCATTTCCCTTTGTAGTGGTGTGGTCCATTTGGTGTGCCAAGAACGAACTCATCTTTAGGGGGCGAATGTTTTACACATATAATGTTATTGAGCATTGTGGGATGATTTGTGCCTCGTAGCAAATGTAATATGATGCAATACTTAACCTTATTGATATAATATATACATACACACTGAGGTTGGTCCCAGCTTAGGAGGCAACCTTTTTTCTCTCAAAAACGAAGCATATTCTGAAGCAAGATGAACCAACCGACAAGACTGGAACCAATACCTCAAGGGAAGCCGATGATGCTTGTGCAAAAGTTTGGCTATCTGGTAATGTTTGTGTGAAAATAGCCAAAGATATTTTAAGTCAGTCCATGTGAAGGCAATGTGGGGCATCTTTGCAGCGACATACTCTCAAGCGAGGAATGAGACGAGGGGTATGTTTGCGAGACTCCATGGTTATATACCTCTGACGACCTCACCAGAGCAGCACAAGGTCTATTCTTATTCTGTTATGATTGGGTCTTTCTAGAAGCTCTTAACCATAAGTATGACTCAGACCGCTCTCAGTTATTCATCGATGTTATTATATCGCCTATGAAGGAGGCATATCGTAGGTTGAGCAAACTAAGCACCCCCCCTGCTGCATCTTCTCAGGCATCATCGGTAGTGGCAGATTACCATGGTAGAGGCAGTTTGCATCAATTCAGATGACGGGGCACATGGGACAGAGGAGGCTCGCACCCATGCCAATCTTGTTCATATTGTCATCGGTCTGATCTTATTCCAAGCATAACTTTCCACCATTAGCCGATATTATTGAGCAAGTCCTCTGATTCTATCGATCATTAGTTTGATGACTTTGTTGCTCAACTGAGAGAGATCATGCCCTGGATCTTTCAATGTTTCTACTGGCCCATCAGATGTTGCTTATGCCCCTACCAGCACCTCAGGTATTACTCGTGCATTTACTAGTCGCACTCAACCAGATCCTTCGTAATGGATCATGAACTCTAGAGCTTCTCATCATCTATGCGGAGATCGCACACAGTTCGGTTCTCATAGGCGTAGACAGTTTGGTAGATCAGTAGTCATTGCTGACGAGACATATTCTCCTGTAACCGAACATGAGGAGGTCCATTGACTCCCTCCGTGTGCCTACAAAATATTTTCCATGCACCAAAATTCTCAATGAATGTATTGTCTATGAGATAGATTACACAATATTTACATTGTCATGTCATATTTAATCATGCTTCCCTTGTTCTTCAGAATATACTCACGGGCAAGATGATTGCATGTAGTCGTGAGCATGGAGGGTTGTGATGTGATGTAACGTCACATTGATTTGTGATGGAATTCCAACCCAGATTTGCGGGGTGGTTTACTGGGTTACCCCGGTGTAACCCGGAGCACACCACCAACCAAACGAACCCTTAGTGTGATTTATTGCTAACTTTTGCTACTATGTGGGGGAAAATAAGAAATAGCAATTGATACCTACATCAAGTAATTGAGTATATATATCTCATTGCAATATGTCTCAACGCATCAAATTCACAAAGTCCATGACTAATTTGAAGTACAAGAAGTGTTTTGAAGATGGGGAGTCTAAGGTGCTAGGGGGTCCAAAATGCATGAGGTACTAGGAATTCCCCTAGGGCCCATCTGAGAAAATCAAAGTGCTACATACATATGTATACATATATTTATATAATTGCATATATATATATATACACACATATATAAATAGATATTTCTAAAATATTCACGCGCTCGCGTACATGCACATACCCATGTCCATACCCCCGATACCCCACCCAACAAGTCCACAAAATTCATCAGTGGGTGAAGCTTTATGAGCTAATTATAAGATCAAGACGTTACAGGACTGAGAAAAGATATTTGAGAAATTAAATGTAGACTAGAATCAGGACAGTTTTATTCCCGATAGGATCTAAGAAAAAGTACTGTCAACAATTGATTTCACATCAAACTATGATTTTGATTCTATTGTTGACGTTCAAGATATAAACTTCGAGCATGCATCTTATGATATTGTTGATGCATTGAGAGGATCTTCGTCCACTCCTCACGGTCAAATCGTTTTTTTCAGAAGTAAAAGGGGTGGTCTCCCTAATTGGGAGCCACCGCAGTATATGTATATTCTATATATAAATAAAGTCGTAAAAGTTACAAAAAAGAGAAATTACATGGCACAATTTTTACATAGCGCTCGACGATGCTCAGCCACGTCCTCAGAGCACAGTCAAATTGTTGAGAAAAATGGTGATGATAGATAAGATGCTAATAAAATAATACCAAGGAATGTGGTATATGATCAGTTCGTACACATCACGTCGTGGCAGCTATGCGGTATGCAAGGGACTATGTGGTTTTGTGCATTGTTAATATATAATGAACAGTAATTTGTTGTTAATTTCTCATTTTTAAGATACGATAAATTTGCCCATACTCAAAAAAAGTAAGCATGTGTGATTTTTTATAAAAATTTATAATAAATGTAAGAAATAATTTCCTTAACACTGAACAGGGAAACTACTAATTATAGTAAATAAGTTCTCAAAAACATATTAAATTACACTCCGAGTTTTATATCAATTCCATCTATAATGTGGACCATGTGTAACCTAATATGTGCTTAAGCGGACCAAATACATGGTCTAAACCATATAAGTCCAGCTTGGAGAGTATGGTTCAGTCCACCTGCTGTATAAGCATGCACAGCTGCATGTAAGGTTTGTGTGGGCACGATCTTGAGACCTGATCGAGGTTCAGAAAATCAGCTTTCGGAATTCGATGAGCTGGGTAGTCAAAATTAGATAAACATTATGGAATAATTGCCCAAGCTAACGAGGGGAGAACTCGGTTTTACATTTTAAGATTAAAACAAATATTAAGTAGAGCATTGACAACATACAAGGAACTATAATCCTTGATCCTTATGATGATTATGCATATCATACATATCCAAAGTAACAGAAATGCTTAAGTGCCAACCAAAGCATATAATCAACGTTGCTGTCTGGATTGTTTCCGAGCACTTCAACAGAAGAACCAATTATTAGGTCAAACAAAGAACATCTTCACAATTTATTAACAGCATTTAAAAGAAAGAGAGAGAGAGAGAGAGAGAGAGAGAGAACTGCACGAGGAAGTAACAGAAAAAATAATAGTAATAAGCTGAACACTTCAACAGGGAATACTCCAATCAAAAATATCGACTATAATTATAACCTGGGGAGATGACAAGAAGAAACTCAGAATCCAACAGAAAGCTCCAGACAGGGGGAGGGTTAGAGAGGCAGAGAGCGGGCTAGGATCTCCGAATCGCGCTCCCGTTCACCGGAGGATCGCCTCTTGGGAAACCCTAACTATGGCCAGAGAAGATGATGGGTAGAAGGGAGAAGGCGGAGCAGAAGACCAGCGAATGGGGTGTGGGTTCTGCGGACTCGATCCATTCGGATCAAGAACCGGATCCGATTATGGTTCCTGGTCCAATATCGCCCGGATAACGAGCCCAAAACTTTGACCCGCCGTCGAAGGGGTATTATATTTATGTACCTATCAAATGCCTATTAAATTTCATCAAAATCTGAAATGTATATGTATTATATCTTAAATAAATGGCAAACAATTGATTAGATTTCATTGATTTTTAAATGGGATTGTAAGTCCCATTTATGCGAATTTTATTTGGCTTATAAGATAAAATGGGTAGAATTATTGGGTTTCGATGAAATGAGATTTTATGTATATATATATATATATATATATATATATATATATATATATATATATATATATATATACTAATATTAATATTAATAGATTCAATCTATAAGGTTAGGTTTTCTATATGTATTTTAAATCAAAAAAAATGTATAACAGTGCCTACTGTGAATATCCCCTACAGCAAAGGAGTCGCTCCCGGTCTAGATATGGTGATCCCCATGTGCCAATATAACTCTAGTTTGGATTTAGTCATCAAGGAACAAACTCCATATTGGAACCATTAGAGCATATGTCGCATGCATGTCCCTCCAGTGTCCAATTACCACATCTACGGGTTAGTTACACATCTCTTATCAGTGGGCTCAGTCATTCTGGTAGAGTTATATAAGAAGCCCCGCACCCCATTATGAGAGAGAGAGAGAGATTAATAAAGAATACTCAGCCCTATAGAGGCCTTCTCATGTGGTTTTGTCGTGTTCCTTAGGGAATAGAGTTCCACGTAAAATCCTGTTGTTCTTCTTACATATTTAAATTTATTTATCTCAAACACGCTTCTGCATTCATTGTTTTCCGCATGGTATCAAAGCAGGTTTGATTTTGGTGATTTGTTCTTGAAGATTCAGTTCAATTTATATAGCAGTTTGATTCTACAATTTGATTTTTATTTCAAGTTCGATTGTATTTATCATTCAAGCTCAAGGTTTATTCAAGTTTATGAAGATCGTCATCAAGTTCATAAATTCTAAGGCTTCTTAACCCTAATTATGTGTTTGAAAAGTTCTAGGATTTTTCATTCAGAAGTCCTAACACACAGTTGCTCTAGGCTATTTGTGGTCATCTCTTGGAAGCCTACACCTTGAGGCAGTGCCTACACTGCATCTACAGGGAATCTCATCAAAGAAAAATATCTTGTGGGTTTAGGCCACAATCACAACGAGAAGAATAGGGGTTGATGCCCAAGACCTACTCCAATCGTGAATCTAGTGGTGAGAAGAAGGAGGAGGAGGAGAAGGTCGAAGATCTCCAGGCGAAAATCTAGATTGGTGCATCAACCGTTGGATTAGCAGCAGACACAAAAACATGCGAAGCGACTCCTCGCGCAATTAGTTCCGGGAGACTCCATATGGATTGAAGAGCTCCCAAGCAACGGCAGTGACACTTTCTTCCCAATAATCCCCTTCAGGCGACACCAAGGCTACAAGAACTCCTCCTTGGTAAAAGTGGCTCCTATCCAACTTCCATTGCCGACTCCAGGCTGCAACGACTCCTCCATCAAACATATTTGGCGGACCTGATCATGCAATGTGATGAACATACATTCATTTACCTTTATTCTCCCATTTTATCTTTAAATCACTAGTAAAACACATCCAAAAAACTAATAACTCGTACAAATAGACATTCAACATCCATTTCTAACTGACACTTAGTTATTGGTATTTAAATCCAAAATTAGGTAATAAAAAGAAAAAAGAGAAATTAAATGAAGTTTCAAAGATATTGAATGACCCTGGACCACCAAGATCAAGTCAATGGTGACTAGTTTGACCAGGAATAAAGTAGGGGGAGATAAGGGCTAATATATTATTCAAAACCCTGATTCCATAACCATTTTTACACTATTTTATTCTTCAATTTATACACATCAAGCAATAAAAATGTTCAACATCAAACTTGTACATAATAATATATAGAAAATTAGAAAAATAATAGTCAATAAAAATCCTGCACGGTGCAATTTATACACATAGATGAAAAAACCACAAACAGAACATCGCATACCAATATCTCCTCCATAAAGATTCAAATTGAACGAAACTCCCTATTGTATTTCAAAGTAAATTATGTATCTAATTAAGGTGATTTCGTTGAAAATGGAGTTAGGATACAAAAGCATTCTTTCTGGATCACCTCGTACTAAGTACATAAGCATTTGTATAGAAAAAAATATATTTAAATTCTTTAAATTTTGATTTCTTTACATTTTCAAGCAACTGTATATATTTTATAATACACATTAAAAATATAAACTAAAATTAAAAAATAAATAAAATACAAAAATAATAAAGTAAAATAAACATGTACATATATTATACAAATAATGTACATGTATGTATTTATGTATACTTGTAAATAAATCATGGAAATAAAATAAAAATATGTAAATATATATTTAATAATGTTATAAATATATAAAACATGCAAATATAGTATTATATATATTAAATACAAAATAAAAATTAAATATGTAGAATACATGATATATAACTACATATAACGCAAATATTGACATCTTTGTAAACAGTGTTGTAAAAATAAACCAAATCAAAGGAAAAAAGTTTACAAGACTATAAAGTTTTTTAGGCTTTGAGTTTTATTTAATAAAATGATATATTTATTTTTATTAAAATTATACATATTTTACATTCTCTTTCATCCTGACTTAGTCCTCGTGGACTAATCAGAAATCACTCGTTGACCCCTGATCAACAGATTTCTCACTTGGGTTAATTATTTAATGAAGAAAGTGGCGTTGTTACCCAAAGAAAAACCATTTGAATCAAATAATTATTTATTCAAATCCAGAGAAAAGAAAAGAGTTGGGATGGATTTTTACTATTTATTAATTAACCTCGTATAGCTCTGATGAATCCCCGTTCATCACTCTTTGTTCTTTTATTTTAGCTAGATATTCTGGCAAAACACTATGTACATAGTTGTAAATACAATAAGTTATCAATAAGCATGCATTTGTAAATATCAATAATTAGCATGCATTTGTGTAAAAATAAAAGAATAAAGAATAAAAGAAAAAGAGGGAAATTTTTAGAATAAATATTGAGTAACCTAATCCCAAGAGCATGTCCAACATGGGCGTGATCGCCAAATAAAATAAATAGAGAGGGATAGGGCCGCTAAACCTTGTACACATTCCTTCTATGCATAAATAATTTATTTTCACAAAAGTCAGAATAAAAATGTGTTTATACCACCATGTATATATTATTAAAAATAAATTAAAAAATTAAAAAATAAAATAAAAATAAAATAATTTCTCTCTCACATTGTACATATTACATGTATATATGTAGCATATGCCTATTTATTTAACACTTGTAAATAAAAGAACAAAAATAAAATAAAAATTATTTTATACTCCAAATTTTATGTTGTAAATAAATAAAATATAAAATTAGGATATTTGTACAAAAATAAATAAAATAAAAATAAAAATAAATAAATACTTTATACATGTACACAATGTACTATAATGTATATACCATAATTTTATTTTTCATGAGAATAAATAAAAATCACTAAAAATTAGTTTGAAAAATAATAAACATTTTCATTTTGAAAATATTTTAAAATAAAATTGTTTTCTATTTTAAAATTATTTTATAAATAATTTTGACCCTGCTAATTCTTGATTGGTCCACGGGGGAACGTTGACCTCGGTCAACTGCCCCCCCTGGACCACTTCCTTTGCGGATTCGGTTTTGCCCGATCTTCGTCATTTTTCTCTCACCTGGATCTGACCACCTTTCGCTCTGATTCCACCACCCACCTCTTCCCCTTGGATCCACGACCCTCGTGGATCCCTAGAGAAGATCGGATCTCCCTCGGTTCGCGCGCCCTCGCCCAATCTTCTTCGCCGCCCGGGACATGCTATAAAAGCTTCATTCCTTTCCCCAGTCCCGTAGCTCGTGCCACACTCCCTCTTTCTACCATAGAGACCTTCCCCTTGGTGACATCTTTCGGAAGAACCCTTTGGTGGCCGGAGAGAGTGGTTGCAGCCGACGCTCGAAGCACGTGCCCGGACCTCCACCGCGTTCGAGCCTCCCTGCCTTCCGCAGCATGGTAGAGGCGACGACCCACATCGACCTCACAACCTGGAGCTCCGGATCTTGTTAGGACCACCGGGTACATCTCATTTCGATCCTAGTTTTATTTTATCTCGAATCTTTCATTTACCCTCCGTCGGCTCCGACCCGGCGGTCAGAGCTCCATCAGTCACCCTTAGCCGCTTAGATAGAATCCCATGCTCGTCGCCATCCTTCATCGCATCATGATCAACCCAATCTTGGCTATCCGAGCCAAGATTAGGCTTAGGTTCCATCCTACGCATCGCCGGAACCTCCCTCCGCCTCCCACCGTCGCTTCTCTTTAGCTTTAGTCAAACAACCTTGGCCGGAGCACTCCTCCGAGCAGGAGCTTTACCCCGCAAGTCGAGTCGTGCGTGGAGATACCCCAAATCACTTCAGCATAGCCTCGTCAGAGCCATCCCAGGTCACATCCACCTTCCCGGAGATTCGACCAGTGGATGCTCCATCCGACACCTCCACCCGACATGGAGGAGCGTCGTGAGTCGAGCCCCGCTTCCTGATCATGCATCGGACGCCCGGAGTACCGCCAGTTCTCCGGCGAACTTCGCCATGGAGGAGTTCTTCCAGGTCCTTCCTCAGCCGTTGGATCTCGCCTCTTCCTCAGTTCGTATCCGAGCCGTTCATCGCATGTATCCGATAGACCGTTAAATCTGACATCTAACGGCCCCGTACGACCCACGTTCGCCCCCTTCGTCAGGCCGTTGGATATGCTAGGTGGCAGTGCCAGAGCCGCACGTCTCCAGCCTATCAGAGCACGCCACCTGTCTCCCCCACGTGAGCCGCACACCCCACCTGGGTAATTTGCTCCCATACCCCTGCCTTTATTTTATTTGTCGTTTAGTCTGTAGATAAACATTTGTACAATGTGAAAAATGTGTTAATGCACATTAATGATCTCGATTTTATGATATTGTTATAGATTAGGATCCTTATCCCATCCTACTTATTTATTTTGTCGACCAAGTCAATATTAACCAAACTCGGTGTTAGGATCAGTCTGTACATATTTACATATCTACGTCCTTCTTTTCTTTTATTTTTACTTTTCTAATTATTATTCTTTTTTGGATAAAATAAGTGCTAAATATATAATATTAACAAATGAGATTAGAATGGTAATTAACGAGAATTAGTAAATATTTGCATGTATTTTCCCAAGGATTTTAGCCAAAATGAAAGAATAAATGAGATGAACCATGGATTCATCACTCGACGCGGCGGAGTGCACTTCATGCCAACATGATACCACTGGTTCCTTCACTCTAGATCTCTCACTCGACGTCAGACAAAGGAGACATGTCACATTTCTAGTTCTCTATCTCTCTCTCTCTCATCCGGACTCGAAGATGTGTAGGAACAAATGGCGGATCATGGAACTCGGAGGAGGGAGACAACCTTATACAGGTGGAAGGAGATGACGGTAACGACCCAGGTTCAACGAACCTGGATGGGGTTCACCAGAGATGAAGGCGCTGACATGGGTGAAGGTGGAATGGCCAAACGGTCGAGGTCGTTATGACATTGGGTGGTGAAGATAATAGAATAGGAAAAGGGGAAAAATAATGAAGGAGGAAGAGGAGAAGAAGAGCATCCGAAGGAGGAGGAAGAAGAGGAAGGAAGAATATGAAGAGTTGACTATTCAACCTTCCCATATAGCCAATCAAAAGCCACCACATGGCGAAGAGAGAAAAGAAGAAGAAGATAAAAAGAATCATATACATGGTAGAAAATACAATGTAAATTAAATAATTAATAGATAATTAATTTGAATAAACATGTAATATATATTAGTTGTTAACAAATTAATAAATAATCCAGCTATGAGATTTAATTAATTAAATAATTCATTTTTAAATAGTTAAATAATATAAACAAAGTTAATTTATAGGTATAAATAACATATATTCATTAATTTAACTATTTTAGTTTATTTTACATATAAGTTATTTATTTTGAATTTCATTAATTTAATATATTCCATGAGAATTATAAATATATTATTCTTTTATTTTAATGATAGTATTTAATATATTAAATAAATAGTAATATATACAATATATGTACATCATACCATTATAATAAGTATATATGTGGTTATTTTAAGATTTAATAATTTTCTATATATATATATATATTATAATGTATAGAGAAAATAATAAAAATATAAACAATGGAAAAAATACAAAGAATAATAATGGAACATTATACTGTTGTAACGATATCACAGTACACCAAAAGGCCGACTTTTGCATATTAACTATGATTTTAATGAAACTACTCTTATTTTAAAGACAATTTAATTTAAAAAACAATGAGTGTGAGTTTGGTGAATTTTGATTTCATACGGAGTAGATATTTAGCTTTGAATGTTTATTTTACGGTTCTTTGTTTCATGTTATCTTTACATTAAATGTTTATTATTATTTATTTATAAATTATTATGCATAATTATAAATAAGTTCGAAGAAGAAAATATTTCTATTTGGAGTTATATAAATGATAAATAAAATAAGTGAATATATGCACAATGTGAATAATGTGTATATGTACATTGATGATTTCTATTTTATTATATTTTTATATATCAAGATCCTTGTATCCCTCTACTTATCTATTTTGTCGACCAAGTCAATATTGATTTGGTCTCGGGGATAGGATCAATATGTACTTATTTACATGCTTTTTTCTTTTAGTTTTCTTTTTCTTTTTATTATTTTTTTAAATTTAATAATTGCTAAATACATAATATTAACAATCGGCGTGAAGGGTTTTAGACAAAATGAAAGAATAAAGGAGATGAATCATGGATTCAACACTCATCGACCACTTTTCAAATGTAGCCTCAATGATCATATAATGTTAAAAAAATTATCAATCACAGCTGTTGATCCCACTACACTGATCAAAATTAACCTTGAACATCTAATTGACAATGTTTACCATTATAAGTTCAACATTGGAAGGCATTACAATGAATATTCGAATTACTCATTGACAGAAGTTAATTTTTATTTTAGTGGTTCTAGAGTTTAAATTGTGTGTGTGGTAGGGAGGGGGATCAAAATCATGGGTCACATATTGTAGCAGTTTGAGTTGATTAGGCGGAAGCCTTCAAATACACAAACAAATGAAAACCCGGAACAATCAGAACAAGAAAACCCTATATGAGATAGTTTAGTTGATCCATATATAATGATTTTTTGTGATACTTTTTGGTATGTTACGGAGATATGTTATCCCTCTTTCACATTGGAGAATGTCCCCTCACACCCACATAAATCAAAATGGATCTATAATGGTATTCTTTTAAAAAATCATCACTATATCATACATTATTAAATATATATCGACAACATTATTCGTTGTAAAACTATTTTATACTTGAATTAGCGATCGATTATTATAGCGAAAATTCACATGGAGATGCTTATCTGTTGCTATTTTTTCAAAATGTTAGCTAATCAATGCTAACTTTTGAAGTGAAAAATTGGCATCCATTAGCTAAAAGTTTGGAAAATAGCAACACATAAGTGTCATTATATGCGTCATCACTAATGTTATTAACATTTATGATACATATTCATCTCTAATTTAAAGTATAAAAATAATTTCACAATAAATAATATCATTGATATATATTTAACAGCATACGATATAAATCCTGATTTTAAAAATGATGCCACTGCATACCCATTTTGTTACAGTGTTGTAGGTCTGGAAAAGGAAGAAATCTTCAAAAAATGGCTTCTTTACTATTGTTAATAAATCAAGTTTATTTAAATGTTCCAATCGTTCAATATTTGGTCGAAAAGGAGGTTCAATCTATAGAAATAGCTAATGATAGTTGTAAAAAGGCACAATTTGTAAAGAATTTTAATAAACAAAAACAATTAATCGAAGCAAAAAAAAGTATGAAAATGTATTAAAAATAAATAAGTTACTATAAGGTAGCCCAATTAACCTTTTAAGTATAGATCACAAATACCTTGTTTTTTATTTTCTTCTGCAATTAATTTATTTAATTAAACTGATTGAATGTTGGGCTGACCCAAATAATTCCAGCACCTCCATTTCCATGTGCGCGTCATATGGGATGGATAGAACCCATATCTTGTCATCCTTTCTGACGGACTCCTGCGGTGGTTCCACAGCTCCCAGAATCTTCGCCTTCAACAAACCAACCGAAAATAAAAATGTACATTGTAGCAGAGAGTCGAACATACATCGCTGCACATCATGTGGAGCAATCAGAGAAACAACCAAAATATCAAGTAGACATCAGGTCCACTGGATTTGTTTTCTATTAACTAAAGTCAGATCTAATATTATGTCAAGTAGACATCAAGTCCACTCGATATATATTCTCCATACATGACTTTCATTTTTCTATAAAAAGGGAGAAATTTCACGAGGAGTTTCCTGTAGGCAAAATAACTCAACAGCACTAGTCCTCTATTTTTCTTTCTTTTCGAACCTATGCTTTCGAATCCCCATGCATGCAAACAACAAACATATACCAAAGGCAGTAGATCGCCATTAACAAAGACGAAGCTCAGGACTCGAGATCAAACATGCAGAATTCTCCCTTATCCAATCATCTCTCTCCTTTGACCAGAGTACATATATATAAAATCCATTTCCCATGCTGTCTGTCATGCATATTAATTCCATATATAAATTAAATTATGGGCAGCACAATAGCAAACCAACTCCGCACAGACCCATCTTTCTGTGTCTCTCCAACGCCCACAGGACACGACGACAGAATAGAGACTTGGCATTGTGGATAGAGGAGCTGGGTTGTCCCCAAGGCAGTGGCCCTCCTCGAGCCCACGGCTCCGCCGGAGACCCGGAGAGTAGACCACGCATGTTTTGCTGTGGGAGGTCAATAATTAATCATGTCATATCCATTCCTGTAATTTGATCCGTATATATTATTTAGTTTCTGCAACTGATGCTAACAATGCACGGGAATATGAATATTATAAGCAGGAACTGGAATTATGTATCACCTCAATGCATAATGCACCTGCACACCGAGCAGGCAACCATTCGCTGTATTGTTTATGTGTCCATCATATCAATATTCTCTCGAGGGCAAAGGAACAAAGTTGGTTGTCTCTGTGAGCATGAAGTGAAGTGCCTTCAGCTGCCGAAACACATACGACATGGATGGCCCCCAACTGCTTAAACTGTCATCAACATCTCCAGGAGATGAATGGATGTTTTCCAACCTTGACCAATATGATCAAACTTCTAGGTAGTTTAACCAAGCAATGTATAAAAATATGCATGCAGTAAATGAAAGTTTAACACGCACAACACCTCTCTCTCGTATTGGCAAAAAGTTGCTAGACATAGACCTCTCTACCTCTTATTGGTAGAGATAATGTTATTAACTAATGATACTTCAGAATTTATGAGAGCTCGGATGCATGACATGCCTTCAAGGGAACTAAGCTGCATGTATATCATAATGTTAGATAGAAAACATCGCAGCTTGTCTGTACGTGAACGGAAATGGACGCATCTCCTGTCATGCTTTTTCTAGGGGACAAAAATCCCTGAAAATTCAACAGTATATAGACTAAGAGACAAGCCCGTCGTTTGGACTTGAAACGGGCGGTTGATAATTAAGGAATAATGGGTTTTATATTTGCAGGGGGAGTGATAATGGCGAATTAGAACACAAAAGCAGACGTTGGTGTAGGTCTCATTGTCGTGGTGAAGGGACCGGCAGCCTTCCAGCATGTGGGTCTGCACCTGCTGCCATTCGTTGGGAGCAGCATTTCCTTGTAATGCAGCTTCTTGATTAACGTGGATTATTTTGGGATTGGGATATGGATAAGATTATCCCAGATATCGGATATCCCTCCCTCGTCACTCGTATAAATGCACCCTATGCCAACCCCATAGTTACCAGTCTCATGCAAACCGCCTAGCTACCTTTGATCGACAGCTTACATTAATATTCTCGGGTCCCTCCTCCTCCTCCTCCTCCTACTCCTGCACAAGAGAGATATGACGACTGTTGCATCAGTAGTTCTCATGCTTCTTATTCCGGTACTGCTCGTGAACGCAGTCGAAGGTATACATATATTCCTTCTCTGCAACGTTGTGGCGTGAAATATTTGGGTAGAGAAAAAACAACCGATAGAGATCTCGGTGCTCGAGTTTCTTTTAGATTATGTAGATTTATTCTCACATGGTTGTGAAGGTTACATATCATGATACGTGACAGAGACAAGTAATACTTAGCTCCTTCTCGGGTATTCCGGAATTTCTTTCTGATAAATGATCTCAATTTAAACAGTGGAAATCGGAAAGACGCGATTTATTTTTGCTAGTGGAAGTACTTTTACTCTTTTATGTGTAACTTCATTGATTAAAAGTTTATTCCTAGCAAATCCATCCGCAAATGTGTGCATGCATGCATATATATGAAGTGCATCCTGTCAACGTAATAGAGTACCTGCATCGTAAATTTCAAAACTTTAGAAAAAAAGGTGTTGAATAATAATTCTCTCATTTTTAAATTTCCAGGAACCCATGGTATTGATGCAGGGACTCCAGCTGGTGACTTTGCACATATCTCCTCAGGACAAAGTAGAAAGCTACTGACAGAAGCACCGGGCATCCACAAGCTTAAGGTTAGTTCAGATATTTTTTATATATGAACATATATAAAACTATACCGTGGATAATCTTTCATTGTGCAATTCACATAATCTTATGGCACCTCATATTCCCTTCGTCAGACCACACAGATTCACGGCAAGGAGACGCTCCAACGCTTCTCTACGTCGCCTCCAGCTGCAGCGACCGAGGGCGGGAGCCGAGCCGATGAGGCTAACCATGAGCTTGCAGACTTGGCTGGAATGGACTACTCTCCTGCTGATAAGAAGCCTCCGATCCACAACTGAACGAAAGGAACAGTACTCTTGCTTGATCACTGAGTTGGAAGATTGACCTAGACATATTTGATTAAATATTATATGCGTGGACTTTCAGTTATCAGTCATGTTGAGTTGAGAGACAGAGAGAGATGCCCTAAACAATTACTGAGGATCTTCTTGGTCGAGTTGTTAAATCTATCTATGTACGTATAAACACGTTTATAAACAGGTGATGATCATCGTATCCATTATATCATGATTATATGTACTCCTAGCACATGCTCCAACAACCCAACATGCAAAAATTTAATGGTCTGGTTACTTGACTTATGTGAAAGTAACAAGCAAACTTGTTAGTCGGTTCGCATGTCATTTTCAACATGAAATGAAACTCATGCATATTGATATATAAAAAAATTACAGAAATAATAGCCAATAAAAATCATCCACAGTGCAACTTATACACAAATGAAATAGCCACAAACCAAACTTCAATGATCAATACTTACACCATACAAACTTAAATTGAACCAAACTCACCTCCATTATATTCCAAAATAAATTATCTATCTAGTGAACATGGTTTCATTTTTAAATATATAACAATAAATATTATTTGTTGTTAAATTAGCTTTTGTTAAATTATTTTTTTTTCTTGTAACTAGGGTTGCTAGAGATATAACGACGAATACAATAATCATGGGTGAATTTAAAGAAGTAAGAACAAGTATTATTCGTTGGCATATATTTAAGTGTGGATGACATGGCAACTAATATTAAATTATTGTTGCCTTAGGTCAATTTTATCGTAGTGTGGGAACTGTTATCCATAATTTAGTCTTAAGTTTTTTGAGTTATGTTCAAAGATCGAGTTTGGACTGAGCCCAACAAGTTGTGAATGTCAGTTACCCACGATAACAACTCGAGTCTAGGCACGAGATGTTACAACTTAGAAGTGTCGTATCCCTCTTTTTAGGGGATCTCTATGATGAATACCCATTCATCACTCTTTATTCTTATATTTTAGCTACAAAAACCTATGCAAATGCATGTAGATATGTGTAAATAGGAATAATTAGCAAAAGCATGCATTTTGTAAAAACCTATAATTAGCATGTTTTTGTGCAAAAATAAAAGAATAAAGATGAAAAAGAAAAAGAGGGAAATATTTAGAATAAATATTGAGCAACCTAACCCAAGGGAGGGCTCAGCATGGGCCTGACCGCATAAAAGCCAAAGTAGAGGGAGATAGGAGCTCATGTGTATAGATTTTTGTAAATAAATAAAATTATATTTTCCTCACCCAAAAATATGCTTGTACATATTTTGTATATATTTAGGAACTATTAAAAACAAAATAAAAATTTAAAAAATCCAAAAATTCAAAAATGCCCTTTCACCATATACATAAACCATGCTCCCTTATTTATTTAACCTTATAAATAAATAAAATTATTTTCTAAACTTTTTGTAAATATTCTATGTTACATATTGTAAATACATAAAATAACAAGAAACAAAACAAAAATCAAATAAAAATTACAAAATTAAAAATACAAAAATACATTGTATACATACCATGTATATAAATGTATATAACTATTTATTCCACCCATGTATATAAGTGATAAAAATAAAATAAAAATATCCTTTTATTCCTCATTTTATTCTATAAATAAATAAAATATAAAATAGGAATAAAATTGTATGAAAATAATAATAAAAAAATCAAAAATAAAAAGCCTACATATTGTATATATCCCTATATAATGTACATACCTTATTCTTATTTCCAAAAATTAATTAAAAATCACCAAAAAATAGAAAAAATAAAAGAAAAATATTTCATGTTGAAAGTTTTTGCTGAATGTTGACCCCGGTCAACTTCCCCCGCGGACCATCTTCTCCCACGGATCTTGCGCCCGACCCGATTTCTCTTATTTTTCTGCGCTCGATCCGATCGCCTCCTCCGCAAACCCCGGGTCCTATCGATTCCTCGTACATCCGACATGACCGTCGGGGCATCCACATTGGGATCCGTGCTTCCTGCAGCCCTACCCGACCAGCCCTAGTCGGGTCTGCACGCGTATATAATCCGAGCTCCGCCCCCGTTTTCACGCATCTTTGGCTCTCCACTCTCACTCCCGTGACCTCCATTGCATCCAGTGAGGTGACAGCTCCCGTTTGCCGGTGTTGCAGCGAGGAGGAGGTGGCCGGACCACTGATCCGGCAGCTTTGCGCCGCCGTGCTCCGCCGCGTGCAGGAGCTCGAGCCTCAGGCAGTGACACCCTTCGAGGCGACGACCAGGAGCTAGCTAAGCTCCAGCACAGTCTTCCGCATCACCCAGGTAGCCTTTTAGCTCGCCCATTTCGCTTAATTTTTGGTTTCCCCCAATTAGTATCTCCGACGTATTCCGTTGATTCCGGTCATCCTGCGTATCTTCTCGATCATCGGGACACACCATCACCTTCGCCATCCTTCGACGCACCTTCTACGCCCCTTCACTCAACCCAGCTCGCAAAGGAGCTGGGGTTCGAGCTCCACCGTCCTCCGCTCGCCGGAGCTCGCTCGTCCCGACCCATCGTTCACCCTCACGCCGCTTCATCGGGTCGAGGCACTTTGCCCTCGACCCGCGAAGCTTCTGGTTCATTTTGCAGGTCAAGAGGAGGCCATCTGAGGCCCCCTCCCATCCAGGCCAGGAGCTTGTCGCCGCCGACCTCGCCGGAGCCCCTCCAGGGCTCGGCTGGGTCATCTGAAGCCACCACCAGCTGCGGGACTTCACCGCGGATCTGTTCCGATACCCAGAGGCAGCTGAGGAGGACTACTGCACGCGCACAAGGCCGGCGAAGCTCGCCGGCTGAGTGTTCTTCCAGTATCCTCCACCACCGTCCGATCGTCCCCCGCTCCAGTTTCAATCGTCACCGTCCATCCTTCGAGGAGCAGATACCGTTGATCGATTCGAGGGTAGATCCAGACCGTTGGAGCAGAGAGAGGGAACCACCAGCACCTGCCAGCCGTTTGATCATCCACGTGGCCCCCTCTGCGCCATCGATCAGGCTCACGTGCGGAGGAGAAAGGGGCGCCACTCACCAGGACCATCCGATCATCTACGTGGCGCTCATCCAGCCGTCGGCGTAATAAGGGGTAATTTACCTTAGACCCCCTCGTAGTTTAAGTTTTCAGTCCTAGTCCTGTAAATATTTTAGTCATGTTATTTACGTAGGGTAAATTGCACATTGGACCTCGTGCTCTTTGATATTTGCATTTATACCCATGTTTGTGTGAGCCACGTGCTTCGTCACGTGTACTTTTGGTTTATTTGCAGTATTAGTCCTGTAGTTCTGGTTAGTTACGAATGAATGAATACTTTCTGGTATTTGCACTTATGCCCCTGTGAGCATTCTATTTAAACACGTGCGTGTTTTAGTGGGTTAATTGCATAACCGTCCCTGGACTTTTTGGTACGAGTTACCAAAAGGTCCTAGGACTTGGTTTTTATTACCAGAAGGTCCCTGAGTGCCCCAGGCACGCGCCACGCGCGTGACTTGCTGGAAAATTGCACCGAGACCCCCAGAGCTTTGGGTATTTGCACTTTGGTCCCTATGCACAGTGCCCCCTTTTGGATTTTGAATAAAATATCAAATCACCTCCAAATCCAACGAAAATTTGACACATGGCTCCTGCCATGGTGTAGGATTTTTGTAGATTTTTGAGGACATTTTTGATCTTGTTTGCTATTTTTAAAAATTCAAAAACATCTATTTTTGGCACTGTTTCACTTGAAAAATCACAAAAAAATATAAAAACACCCCCAGAAATTCTATAAAAATTAGTTACTGTTCTTTGTGTGTTGTTTGATTTTCTAGCCAATTTTGGCTATTTTTCATTGAGTAAAAACCCTAAAAATCTAAAAACACCTAAAAACTCATAAAAATCATATTAAATAATCTAAAAATCCAAAAACAATAATTTTGGTGCTCAAATTTTCCTTATTTTCTCTAGAATACAGGAAAATTACCTCCAGGGTCGTCTGAGATCCTTAAATATTTTATTTTTGGGTTTTGGGCCCTACTAGACAGTACCTTGTCTTTTTAGTACTGTTTGATTTTTAGAAAATAAAATACACTTTATAAAAATCCCAAAAATTCACCAAAAACACTTAAAAACCTAGAAAACATAAAAACAATTTTTCTTGATTTTTTGCTTGATTTTTGGTGTGTTAAATAAATTGCTCAACTGTGCTTGTTTATACTTTCTTTTATTTTCTTCACTTTTAAAAATCCAAAAAAAATATAAAAATCATTAAAAACCACTAAAAATATTTTGTCTTTATTTTATTTCATTTCGACTACTTCGTAGGCCTCTGGCCAATCCGTGCTCCTTGTGTTCGACCCTGGGAGCTATACCAGGTTAATCCGATAGCTAGGACCGCACTTCGTGTTTTGATCTCTGATTTATTTCGCGGTTCGACATTTTTCTTGATTGAGTGACTCTGAGTGATAGAGGTCGCAACGACCTATTAGTACCTTTACCTCGTGCGCTCGGGTCGCTCATCAGAATGGCGCCGTTGCCGGGGAGCACGGCTTAGTAGTCATTTTTAGATTTTTCCGCGGCTTTTTGAGTTTCGCGGCTTTTTGTATAGATTTGTTGCATATATTTTTCTTATATTTCTGCCAATAATTTCTGGACTGACCACTTTTCTCTCTGTTTCTTGCGAGGGCCCGAGGAGCGAGGGCGACATTCCTAGGAACGCCGGTGCACCCGAGCGAAGCGGAGGAGGCTCGTTTCTTCATCGAGCCGCAGGAGAGAGCGAGAGAGAGAGAGTCGAGTGGGTGAGGATAGTTTAGGGATATTTTATTATTGTTGTAATAATACAGGTACACTCTTGGACTGTTTGGACTTCTACCGTAGCGGGTCTGTTTCACCGAGCACCGGCGTGCTCGGGGGACCCTTTAGGACCTTAGCGGTTTTTCGCGGTTTTCGCGGCTTTCTTTACTTTTTTACTGCCTTTCCGGTGTTTACGCGGTTTTGATCGAGCCCATAGCCGTAGGAATTTCTGGTGCTTGTGACGTAATTAGTAGGATCCACACACTTAATTGCTTATCTGTTCCTATAGATCGTTAATTGGACCTGCTAATAATAAATAATAAAAATAACTTAGTCGCTTTCCTGAGAGCCTACGCGCCGCGAGCCTGCCCCACAAGCGCTACTCCTGAACTCGACCTGTCGAGAAGAGGAGGGGTGGGCCAAGACCGGACTCTTTGGATCGAGGGCGAGCGACTGAGTTAGACGGTTCTGCGCTAGGAATTGCTCATCTAGGACTCGGTTTTTCCCGCTTGCATCATTTAGGTAGTTTATTTCCTGTCTTTAAATTCTGCGCGGATCATATTGCATGTAGAGCGCTGGAGTCAGGTACGCCTTCCTTACTTTGCATGCATCATTGATTTTATCGCGCATCGGCTTTTTCGTCTTCTCCCCCCTGTTTTCGGACTTAATAATCAGGAGAACCGAAAAATTCGTTAGGTCCTTTTGTTTGCTTTGAAAAATATTAAAAAGAAAAACAATAAAATCGGGACTGCTAATCTTACTTGATCTTAAAAACCGCTCACCCTAAAAACTTTGTCTTGGGGAGAGCAACCCCCTCATTGTCTGGTTTGGATGCGCGAGAGAGTGACCCGCACCCTAGGTAAAGCCTCCCGGTGCTAGACCCGACCGATTACCGACTCTTCCGTGCGGGCCAGTCGGTTGGGATAGCATCGGATATCCTAACAGGTCACGTAAGCGCTCTGATATTTTGTGTGTTCACCAAAATAAAATAGACAAGATGATTTGACCGAACTTTCACGGTCTTCAGCTCGCGTTGCGTTGGTGAACCGGGGGTTTGTTTTTGATCATAGTTGATTCCAGATCTCATCCGCACTGCTCGCCAGATCAAGATGATGGGTAGACGGTCTCTTAGGCAGCCTCTGGCTGCACCGCTTTCGGGCACGTCTACCCGATCATCTAGGTTGGCTCGTGAGAGTCCCGACCAGCTCTCCGAGCCCGAGTACGATTCCGCCCTGTTCCCCCTCGACCCCCTTTCTTTCGGCACGGAGAGACATGAGCCCGAGGAGAGATTATCAGATTTGTCAGCACCTGAGTTGGGCTCATTTGATTTTGCAGACGTCGCTATGGCAGCCAGATCAGACGATCACTCCAGAGGTCCGCAGGGAGACCAGCATGTTGTATTTGACCAGGGAGCGATCAACTCCACCCTGATCGCATCATTAGAGACAGTTCAGCAGCAGTTACGCGATCAGGGGGCATTCATGATAGAGATGAGGAGAGAGTTGGAGAGGCTACGAGCAGAGCGAGGTTCAGAGCAGAGCGAGCCTGAGGATATGCCTGATGCAGAGGACGCAGCCGCAGCAGCCGCAGCAGCCGCTGCCGCCGCCGCAGCAGCCGCCGCGGCAGGAGGACCACCACGACCGATGCGGGAGTTGCACAACCCCAGATCGACTCTGATGCATCACTGGGTGGTAGTGCCAGCTATCGTGGGGGACTTCAAGTTCCCCCCGAACACCTTGCAGTTACTGCCCCGTTTCCATGGGCTTGCTACTGAGGAGCCCCATCTTCACCTCCAGGAGTTCTGGATGATCTGCAGCACTGTCCACGATCGCCACGTGGACCAGGATACGATTCGGATGATAGCCTTCCCGTTTTCACTGGTAGACAGAGCAGCCACCTGGCTGAAGCATTTAGGGAAGTTTGTCTACACCTGGGAGCAGCTCCGCACCGAGTACTTGAAAAAGTACTATCCACTCGGGCGGACGAATGCAGCGAGGGCCCTGATCAGCAACTTCTCCATGTTCCCCAACGAGCAGTTTCACGAGGCTTGGGAGAGGTTCCGAGAGCTCCTAGACAGATGCCCGCACCACGACATATCCAAGCCGAACCTAGTTCAGAGTTTTTTCAGCGGGTTGACGCCAGAGTTTCAGGGTCTGGTGAACGCTTCTTGCGGCGGGTCCTACTTTGCCAAGGACCATGAGCAGGTCTGGGCCATCTATGAGGAGATGTCCAAGAACTATATGGTGATGTCTCAGACCAGGCTCTATGCTCAGAAGACCCAGCCACATCAGCCAGGACCCGTGCAGTACCAGCGGATAGCACGGGTAGATGCAGGTCCATCCAGTTCGTCCGCAGTCGCAGCAGCACAGGCAGAGTCATCCGCTGCGGAGATGGGTATCATCAGCGAGAAGTTGGACCGCATGGAGCTGATCGAGAAGAAGCAGTGCCAGAGTATCACGCAGATGGAGCAGATGGCATAGGTCTTGAGCGACATGAAGACCCAGCTCATGTGCCTCCAGGAGACACAGACGGCTTCACAGCCCCGTCTTCTGTCGCGAGGCGATACCGGCGGCAGCAGCAGCTCGTCCCAGCGCTCCAGCTCCTCAGAGCAGCCTAGACAGGTTCACTTTGTACAGGCGGAGCCGTACCAGCAGCCGCAGCCCACCTACCAGTCCCCACCATCTCCAGAGATGCAGATGGTGCTCTACCAGCCGGATCAGCCTCTGGCAGTACTGCCGCCATCCCCCTTCGATGCAGAGCCGTTGATGGATGTCAACGGGATCTGGTATGACCGTCCCCAGCCTGGGATCCAACGAGACCATCCCGGATTCAGGTGGGGGAGTGGTGGTGCCCAGCCCCAGCAGCAGCCGTCAGGACAGGGAGGGCAGTACCCCCAGCAGAGAGACCAGCACCAGTCGCAGCCGCAGCACCCAGCACATCAGCCATCATCCTACGGTCCTCGTCCCTATCAGCAGCAGGGACAGTCTTGGAGACGTGAGCAGCAGGCTCACCAGGGATACCATCAGCAGCAGATCCAGCAGCCTCACCCCCAGAGAGGCTACCCGTCGGGCTCCCACGAGAGCCCCGCTTTGGATGACATCGCCCGCCTCCTCACGGACCAGCAGGCCACATTCAGACGGGAGATGGACGAGTTCCGCCAGAAGATGCGGGACCTGGTCAGAGGGAAGGCTGCCATACCTGCCCAGATAGAGCCCAATCCGAACAGCCTCAAGAGGAAATCTGAGCAGGTAGTACATACTGAGTTAGCCACTCCTAGTGACCCATTTGATGATACTTCTTCGGATCTATTTGATGCTGATTTTGTCACACTTAGGAGCGGTAGGACCCCAGCAGGCGGCGGCGCCTCATCTGAGCTTCACCACGAGGACACTCCAGAGGCGCCACATGAGGAGGAGGAGAGCGGTACTGAGGCCGCTCCAGATGATGATGGTGGTACTGATGCCACCAAGGATGCTGATCCCACCGGCAGTACTGAGGCCTCCGCTTCATTAGTTCGAGGAGGTGGTACTGATGCCACCCATTCAGCCGAGCCAGCCAGCGGTACTGATGCCGCACGACGTCTACCTGCAGCAGCAGCAGAGCAGCCAGCCCGTGGTGGTACTGAGGCCACCGGTGTGTGTACAGAGAGAGATGTTGTTTTTCCTCGTACTCATGTATCTCAGAACTCTGTTTTGAATAAAGGAAAAGGTTTACTTTCTTCTGGTCCCACTGTGGTGCATGATGTATGTGTGGATCCGGTCCTTGAACCGCTTAGACCTTTTCCTAGTCCTTCATCTGAGAAGGACCCAGTGATCCCCTTCCCTAGAGCCCTTCAGATGG
This sequence comes from Ottelia alismoides, assembly GCA_037367405.1. NCBI lineage: Eukaryota > Viridiplantae > Streptophyta > Magnoliopsida > Alismatales > Hydrocharitaceae > Ottelia > Ottelia alismoides. Next base: position 1,044,385 of record JAZKJV010001375.1, read on the forward strand.
GGAAGGGGAAGAAAAAAGAAAATCCCAAAAAGAGAGAGCTTGAGGAGTTCAGCCAGTGCATGATTGATCGATTTCACATCCAGCTGACCCTCCAGGAGGCTTTGCAGCACATCCCCCTTCTCCAGCGTTCTTTGAGAGAGAGGACTACATTCAGGAGGAGGAGTAGGAACCACACTTCAGAGATACATGTGCTGACGAAAGCCACGTGCTTCGCGATCCAGAACCGACTGCCAGCCAAGAGGCCAGATTCAGGGGCCCCGTATGTCAGATGCCAGATTAGTGAGCAGAGGTTCGACCGTACTCTTCTAGATAGCAGATCGTCGATCAACCTTCTTCCGGCAGCCCTTCTCGACCGCTTCGAGTTGGGCACTCTTCGACAGAGCAGGACAGTCCTTCAGTTCGCTGATCGATCTGTCAAGAGGCCGAAGGGGTTGTTGCGAGACGTTGTCGTCACGATTCAGGGCCTGCAATTCCCCGTGGACTTCGTAGTGTTGGACATGGAGATCCCTGAGTCAGTGGCCGATACCCCCATCATCCTTGGTCGTCCGTTCTTGGCCACAACCAAGGCGGTGACTGATCATGATAGCGGGAAGGTGTACTTTCGCGTCGAGGGCGAGAGTATACAAATAGAGACGGTCGAGGACTACAGAGCCAGACTCAGAGCCTGCTCCGATGCGAGTACCGATTCAGAGCAGCTGACAGACGCAGAGCCAGACATCCACCAGGACTGTGATTTTGTGATCACAGATGATGAGGCAGCTTGGGCAGATCTTGAGACACAGACCACCCTCTCACTTTCCGATACAGCTGATGCAGAGACGATAGCAGAGGAGAGTCTGGAGAGCACAGACCTGGTTCAGGATACCATAGAGGCAGCAGAACCGGTCCTTGATCGCTACACGATGTTTAGTGATGGTGGTGCTGAGGCCACCTTGTTTTCCGGTGGTACTGATGCCACCGCGATTGATGCAGATCCCTCGGATTCAGAGTCTGATTGGGCAGATTGTTATGATCAGATGCCAGACCTGAGTTCACCTGAGCCTATAGATGAGGAGGAGGTAGATGCAGAGCCGAGCAGAGACAGTGCAGTTGAGCAGCCTTCTCCCGACCCAGTTTGCGAGAGTACGCTTTCACTTTCCCAGGCAGATTTGGCAGACTTAGAAGCTTTCACTCAGTTCCTTCCGCAGCCAGATTTGCCAGCACCCAGTATTCCAGAGCGAAAGCCGCTCCCTACTTCGCTGAAGTATCGATTCCTTGCGGGCGATCCTGAGATGTACCCAGTCATCATCTCAGCCGAGTTGACTGGAGAGCAAGAATCCCGTCTGATGGGAGTTCTTGAAAAGAACCGCAAGGCGATCGGATGGAGCGTAGCGGATCTCCATGGGATTAGTCCAGCAGTGTGCTCCCACCATATCTATCTGGAGGAGGGGGCGAAGCCGTCGCGTGAGTTCCAGCGGCGACTGAACCCCAACCTGAGAGAGGTCGTGATGAAGGAAATATCCAAATGGTGGAGCGCAGATTTTATTTATCCCATTTCCGACTCCAAGTGGGTCAGCCCCTTGCATGTGGTGCCCAAGAAGACGGGCATCACGACTGTGATCAGTGAGTCGGGAGAAGAGATCGCTACACGAGTACCCACCTCTTGGAGGGTTTGCGTTGACTACAGGAGACTCAACCAAGCCACCAAGAAGGACCATTTCCCCCTACCTTTTATTGACCAGATCATTGAGAGACTGGCAGGGAAGAGCCATTATTGCTTCCTGGATGGGTACTCGGGCTACAACCAAGTGGCCATCGCTCCTGAGGATCAGGAGAAGACCACCTTTACCTGTCCCTTCGGCACATATGCCTTTCGACGCATGCCATTTGGGCTATGCAACGCCCCTGCGACTTTTCAGAGGTGCATGCTGTCGATCTTTTCGGACATGGTAGGGGAGTGTTTGGAGGTCTTCATGGACGATTTCTCGGTCTACGGCGACGGATTTGATTCTTGTCTTGACTGCCTAGACCGGGTACTCCAACGATGTATCGAGTTTCATTTGGTTCTGTCATGGGAGAAGAGTCACTTCATGGTGACTCAAGGGACGGTGCTTGGCCACATCATCTCCAACAGGGGCATGGAGGTTGATCCGGCCAAGGTTGATGTCATTAGAAAACTCACACCGCCGTCCAATTTGAGGCAGCTACGGTCATTCCTGGGGCACGTTGGATTTTATAGGAGGTTCATTCAGGATTTCAGTAAGATTGCCCGACCGTTGACTGACCTCTTGACGAAAGACACCGAGTTTCTTGTCGATGACAAGTGTCTTTCGTCCTTTGCGACTCTCCAGCAGCATGTTATTGAGGCTCCTGTTCTCCAGCCGCCTGATTGGTCTCTCCCATTCGAGATCATGACGGACGCCTCCGATTTTGCCGTGGGGGCAGTGCAGGGACAGAGGAGGGATGGAGTTCCATTTGCCATACACTACGCTAGCCGCACATTGGATTCCGCCCAGCGGAATTATACGGTCACAGAGAAAGAGATGCTAGCAGTAGTGTTTGCCCTAGATAAGTTCAGATCGTATATCATTGGATCTAGAGTGACTTTGTTTACAGATCACACCGCCATCAGGTACCTCATGGCAAAGAAGGATGCCAAGGTCAGACTGACTAGATGGATCCTTCTACTCCAGGAGTTCGACATAGAGATCAAGGATAAGCCTGGAGTCAAGAATGTGGTGGCGGATCATCTCTCCCGACTAGAGCAGCCTGAGGATTCTGAGCAGATTGATCCCATTCGAGATACCTTCCCAGATGAGGCGATCCTTGCTATTGCCTCACTCCCGTGGTATGCCGATATTGTGAACTTTCTCGTTGCAGGGAAAGTCCCACAAGATTGGCCCAGGCAGAGACTTGAGACCTTCCTTGCGAGGGCCAAGTCCTACCACTGGGAGGATCCCATCCTTTACCACGAAGGAGGGGACAGCGTCTGGCGTCGGTGTATTCCTCAGGAGGAACACCATAGCGTCCTCACTTACTGCCACAAGTTTGAGGCAGGAGGACATCATTCTGGGAGGAGAACGGCACAGAAAGTGCTCCAATCCGGCTTGTGGTGGCCTACCCTCTTCAAGGACTCTGATGAGTTCGTGAAGAGGTGTACTGACTGTCAGAGGATGGGCACTTGTGGACAGCGTGATATGATGTCGATGCAGCCCATTCACTTCTGTGAGGTCTTTGACGCATGGGGCATCGATTTCATGGGTCCATTCCCTAAGAGTCAGGGATTTGAGTACATTCTGTTGGCCGTTGATTATGTGAGTCGTTGGGTTGAGGCTATCCCCGCCCGAGCCGCTGATGCGAGGACAGTTTGCAGATTTTTGAGGAAACATATCATCACGCGGTTCGGGGTTCCACGAGTTCTTATTTCTGATGGGGGGTCTAATTTCATCAACGACCAGGTGAAGGCCCTTGCTAGCGAGTTCAGTATAGACCATCGTGTTGCCACACCTTACCATCCTCAGACGAATGGTCTAGCTGAGGTGTCGAATAGGGAGATCAAGACTATTTTGCAGAAAGTCGTCCGCCCTGACCGAAAGAATTGGTCACAGCTTTTGGACTCGGTCTTGTGGGCATATAGGACGTCTTTCAAGACTCCATTGGGTACATCTCCCTTTCGCCTCGTATATGGCAAGCCGTGCCATTTACCTGTTGAGCTGAGGCACAAGTCACTTTGGGCAGTTACAGATATTCTTATGGATCCAGATGGTATGGGAGACCAGAGAAGGGCAGAGCTAGCTGCCCTGGAGGAGCTTAGAGATGCAGCTTTCTCAAGCAGCCTACATTATAAGGAGAAAGTCAAGGAGTGGCATGATTCTCATATCAGCCACAAGCATTTTGAGATTGGACAGAGAGTATGGCTGTTTGATGCGAGGCTTAGATTATTTCCAGGGAAGCTACAGAGCAAATGGAAGGGACCTTTTCTCGTCAGAATGGTGCACGACAATGGTAGTATTGATATATCCGAGTTGTCTTCTGAGAGCACCTTTCGAGTGAACGGCCAGCGGCTCAAGCCATTTCTAGATCATGAGCCGCGGGACGTTATTGTTGCCCCTATTCATTTTGCGTGAGATGTGGTCTCTTGACTCACATCTTTTGCATCTCACGCCTGATTTTCACTGTTCCTCCGCCTGTATAGATCCAGTTGTCCATATCATTCTATTCTTTAGTCCCACATTCCTTTTTCATCTTATGATTATGCTATACTTAGGGTGTACTTTACCCTAAGTATAGGGGGGATGTAGGACCTGCGGGTATTCTTTTCATTCGGTTTGCTCTTGTTTTGCTGCCTATACTAAGGGATATTTTACCCTAAGTATAGGGGGAGCAGACTCTGTATCTTCTTCACTCGGATTTCCCTTCATGTACAGCTTGCTATACTTAGGATTAGTTAATCCTAAGTATAGGGGGAAACCACCGAGTTCCTCTCATTCTATTCATTCATTCGTTCCTGTACTTAGCCATTCCTTTTCACTTCCCTTTTACTAAGCACGAGTTATGTCTTCTTCATCGCTCTTGATCACTCTGAGGACATAGTTCGAGCTAAGTATAGGGGGGGTGTGTATATATTTCATATATACTTTAGCCATAACTCGTACTTTGTGTGAGTGTGTTAATAAATAAAATGGCTAAAAATCACAAAAATTTAAAAATTTTCATGTACATAAACCTCTTGTATCCTTGCACATACATAGCTAGTGTACAAAGTATTTTTGTAAAAATGATTTCAAAAATCTTTTGCATAAAGTTTGTGTAAATATTTTTGTATCAAAATTATGTATATAGTACAAAATTTTTCCAAAATGTTTTGAAAAATCAAAAAGTTGCAAAAATCTTGTGTAAATGTTTGTAAATATCTTTTTGCAAAACTTGCACTTCATGCATCATCATCATCCATGATTTCAAAACATTTTTCAAAAATTTTGCATGATTGTAAATATTTGTAAATAGCATCTTGTGTACATATATGTATATAATTTTTCCTGGATGAGGGTTGACATTTAAACTAAGCCTGGAATTAAATTGAGAAATGGAGCTTGAATAAGATCTTAATCCACCTAACTGTAAGAGGAACCTTATAGGATTTAGGTTTAAGGCTATTCAGGTCCATAAGGACTTAATTCTTTGAGTCCACTAGGCTATGAGCATATGTCATCTTGATGAGCTTAAGTAGAACACTTAACAACACACGCATGACTCTTAGAGACAATGGCTTGACTTGCACCTGCACTTTACACATGGCTCTCCACGGATGAGGTGGTGAGGAGGCAGTTTCCTTTGGCTTGGGGTAGCATATGAGGGTAGTACTTCTAGGCGGAACCTCTCTTCTTCTTCTAGTGAAGGAAGTGCACCTCAACTTGGTCTAGTGGTGATGAAGGCTAAAGACAGAAGCTGTGGGTTGCAATAAAGCTTCAAAAGAGGGATAGTCTACGGGCTCAAGAGGAAATTTCTTGTATATATGCTGCACCATGTAGATATGCTGTACAGAAGTCTTAAAAAAATGCAAAAATGCAAAAGAACTCCAAAAAAGTGGTGGGTCGGATTGAAAATTTAATAACCCCACCGGAGTGTACATAGTCAAATAAAGCAAAGCTTATGGTATCCATGTTACATCTCATGAAGCTTGCAGCGGGAGACTTAGCTACACTGGCTAAGCTTCCAAAACTCTATACTTCTACCCCCTCTTCTTGAGCCGGTTGCACTTGAACTTAGAAGGGAATACCCCGCTTCTCGAGGAAAGAGTTGCTAGACCGAGGCATTAGAGTTACCAGGTTGAGGGAGGTTGTTTCTTTGTTACTTCTGAGGTGGGGAGCCACATATCACTTACACTGCATGGAAAGATTCATGGTCATTAGAGTTTGTGTATGTAGACTTGTTCTGATCTGGTTTATTAAGGAGTCTTGTCCATAGATTGGTGGAACTTAGAGGCTGTTGGGTTTTAAGCTTAAGTCCAAATAAGGTTCCGACACATCAATAATCCAAAGATCTGATCGAGCTCCATATTTCAATTTAATGAAGGAAAATTTAATAATTCAACTTTGATCCATGTACATCCTCTTTTTCTTTTTCTTTCTCTTTCTTTTTCACTTCTTTTTCAAATAAGTGTTTGCTAAGGGACTAGCAAAGTATAGTATAGGGGGGTGATGAATACCCATTCATCACTCTTTATTCTTATATTTTAGCTACAAAAACCTATGCAAATGCATGTAGATATGTGTAAATAGGAATAATTAGCAAAAGCATGCATTTTGTAAAAACCTATAATTAGCATGTTTTTGTGCAAAAATAAAAGAATAAAGATGAAAAAGAAAAAGAGGGAAATATTTAGAATAAATATTGAGCAACCTAACCCAAGGGAGGGCTCAGCATGGGCCTGACCGCATAAAAGCCAAAGTAGAGGGAGATAGGAGCTCATGTGTATAGATTTTTGTAAATAAATAAAATTATATTTTCCTCACCCAAAAATATGCTTGTACATATTTTGTATATATTTAGGAACTATTAAAAACAAAATAAAAATTTAAAAAATCCAAAAATTCAAAAATGCCCTTTCACCATATACATAAACCATGCTCCCTTATTTATTTAACCTTATAAATAAATAAAATTATTTTCTAAACTTTTTGTAAATATTCTATTTACATATTGTAAATACATAAAATAACAAGAAACAAAACAAAAATCAAATAAAAATTACAAAATTAAAAATACAAAAATACATTGTATACATACCATGTATATAAATGTATATAACTATTTATTCCACTCATGTATATAAGTGATAAAAATAAAATAAAAATATCCTTTTATTCCTCATTTTATTCTATAAATAAATAAAATATAAAATAGGAATAAAATTGTATGAAAATAATAATAAAAAAATCAAAAATAAAAAGCCTACATATTGTATATATCCCTATATAATGTACATACCTTATTCTTATTTCCAAAAATTAATTAAAAATCACCAAAAAATAGAAAAAAATAAAAGAAAAATATTTCATGTTGAAAGTTTTTGCTGAATCGACCATTTGCTGCCTCATTTTTGAATTGCAAATCTTATGCACGTGGCAGCACCTCACTGGTCCACGAGGAATGTTGACCCCGGTCAACTTCCCCCGCGGACCATCTTCTCCCACGGATCTTGCGCCCGACCCGATTTCTCTTACTTTTCTGCGCTCGATCCGATCGCCTCCTCCGCAAACCCCGGGTCCTATCGATTCCTCGTACATCCGACATGACCGCCGGGGCATCCACATTGGGATCCGTGCTTCCTGCAGCCCTACCCGACCAGCCCTAGTCGGGTCTGCACGCGTATATAATCCGAGCTCCGCCCCCGTTTTCACGCATCTTTGGCTCTCCACTCTCACTCCCGTGACCTCCATCGCATCCAGTGAGGTGACAGCTCCCGTTTGCCGTTGTTGCAGCGAGGAGGAGGTGGCCGGACCACTGATCCGGCAGCTTTGCGCCGCCGTGCTCCGCCGCATGCAGGAGCTCGAGCCTCAGGCAGTGACACCCTTCGAGGCGACGACCAGGAGCTAGCTAAGCTCCAGCACAGTCTTCCGCATCACCCAGGTAGCCTTTTAGCTCGCCCATTTCGCTTAATTTTTGGTTTCCCCCAATTAGTATCTCCGACGTATTCCGTTGATTCCGGTCATCCTGCGTATCTTCTCGATCATCGAGACACACCATCACCTTCGCCATCCTTCGACGCACCTTCTACGCCCCTTCACTCAACCCAGCTCGCAAAGGAGCTGGGGTTCGAGCTCCACCGTCCTCCGCTCGCCGGAGCTCGCTCGTCCCGACCCATCGTTCACCCTCACGCCGCTTCATCGGGTCGAGGCACTTTGCCCTCGACTCGCGAAGCTTCTGGTTCATTTTGCAGGTCAAGAGGAGGCCATCTGAGGCCCCTCCCATCCAGGCCAGGAGCTTGTCGCCGCCGACCTCGCCGGAGCCCCTCCAGGGCTCGGCTGGGTCATCTGAAGCCACCACCAGCTGCGGGACTTCACCGCGGATCTGTTCCGATACCCAGAGGCTGCTGAGGAGGACTACTGCACGCGCACAAGGCCGGCGAAGCTCGCCGGCTGAGTGTTCTTCCAGTATCCTCCACCACCGTCCGATCGTCCCCCGCTCCAGTTTCAATCGTCACCGTCCATCCTTCGAGGAGCAGATACCGTTGATCGATTCGAGGGTAGATCCGGACCGTTGGAGCAGAGAGAGGGAACCACCAGCACCTGCCAGCCGTTTGATCATCCACGTGGCCCCCTCTGCGCCGTCGATCAGGCTCACGTGCGGAGGAGAAAGGGGCGCCACTCACCAGGACCATCCGATCATCTACGTGGCGCTCATCCAGCCGTCGGCGTAATAAGGGGTAATTTACCTTAGACCCCCTCGTAGTTTAAGTTTTCAGTCCTAGTCCTGTAAATATTTTAGTCATGTTATTTACGTAGGGTAAATTGCACATTGAACCTCGTGCTCTTTGATATTTGCATTTATACCCTTGTTTGTGTGAGCCACGTGCTTCGTCACGTGTACTTTTGGTTTATTTGCAGTATTAGTCCTGTAGTTCTGGTTGGTTACGAATGAATGAATACTTTCTGGTATTTGCACTTATGCCCATGTGAGCATTCTATTTAAACACGTGCGTGTTTTAGTGGGTTAATTGCATAACCGTCCCTGGACTTTTTGGTACGAGTTACCAAAAGGTCCTAGGACTTGGTTTTTATTACCAGAAGGTCCCTGAGTGCCCCAGGCACGCGCCACGCGTGTGACTTGCTGGAAAATTGCACCGAGACCCCCAGAGCTTTGGGTATTTGCACTTTGGTCCCTGTGCACAGTGCCCCCTTTTGGATTTTGAATAAAATATCAAATCACCTCCAAATCCAACGAAAATTTGACACATGGCTCCTGCCATGGTGTAGGATTTTTGTAGATTTTTGAGGACATTTTTGATCTTGTTTACTATTTTTAAAAATTCAAAAACATCTATTTTTGGCACTGTTTCACTTGAAAAATCACAAAAAAATATAAAAACACCCCCAGAAATTCTATAAAAATTAGTTACTGTTCTTTGTTTGTTGTTTGATTTTCTAGCCAATTTTGGCTATTTTTCATTGAGTAAAAACCCTAAAAATCTAAAAACACCTAAAAACTCATAAAAATCATATTAAATAATCTAAAAATTCAAAAACAATAATTTTGGTGCTCAAATTTTCCTTATTTTCTCTAGAATACAGGAAAATTACCTCCAGGGCCGTCTGAGATCCTTAAATATTTTATTTTTGGGTTTTGGGCCCTGTTGGACAGTACCTTATCTTTTTAGTACTGTTTGATTTTTAGAAAATAAAATACACTTATAAAAATCCCAAAAATTCACCAAAAACACTTAAAAACCTAGAAAACATAAAAATAATTTTTCTTGAATTTTTGCTTGATTTTTGGTGTGTTAAATAAATTGCTCAAGTGTGCTTGTTTATACTTTCTTTTATTTTCTTCACTTTTAAAAATCCAAAAAAAAATATAAAAATCATTAAAACCACTAAAAATATTTTGTCTTTATTTTATTTCATTTCGACTACTTCGTAGGCCTCTGGCCAACCCGTGCTCCTTGTGTTCGACCCTGGGAGCTATACCAGGTTAATCCCATAGCTAGGACCGCACTTCGTGTTTTGATCTCTGATTTATTTCGCGGTTCGACATTTTTCTTGATTGAGTGACTCTGAGTGATAGAGGTCGCAACGACCTATTAGTACCTTTACCTCGTGCGCTCGGGTCGCTCATCACTCTACGTACTAAAGTTTCCACTAGGATTGCCTCACCGAGAAGAATTCATTCTCATAGTACATATTTGATGGATACTCGGAGTAATGTCCCGATATCTTCAAAGGAGGTGGATGAGATGACATAATGGATCTTAGTTGAAAATGTTCAAGTATACGTGATACTTAACATAAGAAACCCTAAATTTTTAAATCAAGGAGGGAGAATGATGGCATGAGTGTATGGTTTTGATCTTCGAACCCGGTTTACGCACACCAATGCAAATGCAATACAAGCCCCAGGTTACTAACTCGTACAGCGAGACCGCAAGAGTTCGGCAAATATCTTGTCATTTTTAGTTGGTGATAAATTCAATATTGGAAAAGATTTAGCGAGCTGTTGGGCACCAGAAGTTCCCTAATGATTTTCCCGATTTCTTACGACCAGTTGCACCTACTTTCAGCCAGTATGGGTGTAAGTATGGACCGTAAAACGACTACCGGTTTCTTAAGGACGGAGCCTTACGCACTGTCTTTAAACCACCCACTTTGCTAAGGAAATCTAGGCCATTTATCAACTACCAGTATTTCCTCACTAAGAAGTAGCTAGTCGTTTTTATAGAATCGGTAGTTAATATGAAAGTCCAAGGACGTTCTTGCTCTCTTGTAAAAATTCTTAATTTTATGAGTTAATTAAAGTCAACCTTATTTAGTTGTCTCAAGTTTAATAAGTCGATCACTAAAAAATTAGGTGAGAACTGATGAGCGCGAAAACCCAAGCGACTAAGGTAGGAATGTTATCAATGGCCGTTGCGACCTCAACCACTCGGAGCGGGCTCAATCCAGAAAAAGAAGACCACCAAAAATAGAGATAAATCAAACAAGTCAATCCAAACAGCGGTCTAGCTATTTATATAACTAGGTATAACAACCAGGGTCGAACTCAAGGAGTGATGACCGCCCGAACGACTAAGGTAAAGGTACAGAAATAAAGGTCGTCGTGACCTCAATCACTCGGGCTAAGTATATCAAGAAAAAAAATCGAACCGCGAAATAAATCAGAGATGAAACACGAAGTGCGGTCCTAGCTATGGGATTAACCTGGTATAGCTCCCAGGGTCGAACACAAGGAGCACGGGTTGGCCAAAGGCCTACGAAATAGTCAAAATGAGATAAAATACAGAGAAAATATTTTTAGTGATTTTTAATGATTTTTAGATTTTTTTGGAAATTTTTAATATATGAAGAAAATGAGAAAAGCAAAAACAAGCACACTTGAGCAATTTATTTAAAGCATCAAAAATCAAGCAAAAATTCAAGAAAAATTGTTTTTATGTTTTTTAGGTTTTTAAGTGTTTTTGGTGACTTTTTGGGATTTTTATAAGGTGTATTTTATTTTCTAAAAATCAAACAGTACTAAAAACAAAGGGTACTGTCCAGCAAGGCCCAAAACCCAAAAATAAAATATTTAAGGATCTCAGATGGCCCTGGAGGTAATTTTCCTGTATTCTAGAGAAAATAAGGAAAATTTGAGCACCAAAATTATTGTTTTTGGATTTTTAGGTTATTTAATATGATTTTTATGAGTTTTTAGGTGTTTTTAGATTTTTAGGGGTTTTTACTCAATGAAAAATAGCCAAAATTGGCTAGAAAATCCAACAACACACAAAGAACAGTAACTAATTTTTATAGATTTTTTTGGGGATGTTTTTATATTTTTTTGTGATTTTTCAAGTGAAACAGTGCCAAAAATAGATGTTTTTGACTTTTTAAAAATAGCAAACAAGATCAAAAATGTCCTCAAAAATCTACAAAAATCCTACACCATGGCAGGAGCCATGTGTCAAATTTTCGTTGGATTTGGAGGTGATTTGATATTTTATTCAAAATCCAAAACGGGGCACTGTGCACAGGGACCAAAGTGCAAATACCCAAAGCTCTGGGGGTCTCGGTGCAATTTTCCCAGCAAGTCACGCGCGTGGCGCGTGCCTGGGGCACTCAGGGACCTTCTGGTAATAAAAACCAAGTTCTTGGACCTTCTGGTAACTCGTACCAAAAAGTCCAGGGGCTTGGGCGCAAATAACCCACTAAAATCCGCACATGTGCAAATAAAATGCTCACAGGGGTATAAAAGCAAATACCAGAAAGTATCTATTCATTTAACAAACAACCAGAACTACAGGATAAAGTTGCAAATACACCAGAAAAAGCACGTGTCGAAGCACGTGACGGACACTCACAGGGGCATAATTGCAATTAAACTAAAGTACCGGGTCCCTAATGCAAATATCCAAACGTAAATAAAACGCATAAAATATTTACAGGACTGACATGTAAAGCAGAAACTACGAGGGGGCCTAAGATAATTTACCCCTTTATTAATGTCGAGGGACGGATGGGCGCCACGTGGCTGGATGGACGGCTGGTAACGAGTGGCGCTCCAACGCTGAAGCCCTCGCAGCGATCGAACGGTCCAGGCGCTGCCACGTTGCAGATCGGACGGTGGACGGGAGAAATGGCTGAGCTGCGCTGGATTGACGGTGGAGATCGAACCTCAAATGGATCTGACGGTGACTGCTCCTCCGAGAATGGATGGCCGAGATGAAAACTGGAGGTCGAGGCTGATCGGACGGCGGCTGAAGATCCTGGAAGAACAAGTCGCCGGCGACTTTCGCCGGCCTCGTGCGAGCGCGGTGGTCCTCGTCTGCCGCTCCTGAGGTGCGAGAAAGATTCGCCGTGAAGCTCCGCACCTGGTGTGCTGCTCCGATGAAAGCGAGGAGCTCCAGAGAGCTCCGGCGACGTCGAGGAATGGGAGCCGCTGTGCTCTGAAGCTCCGACCTCCAGATGAGGTCGATGGACCTGGAAACCTGCACAGAAAGAAAGAGGGGTCGAGGGCAAACTGCCTCGACCCGTCAGAGCGGGCGGAAGGTGGTCGATGGTGCGATGCGACGGCTCTCCGGCGAGTGGCGGAGGGGTGAGAACCGGAACCCTGCTCCGGGGTGAGACAGGAGGGATGGCCGGGTGGAGAAGGTGGAGAGAAGTCTGGTGGATGTGATGGCGATGTCGGATGATCAAGGGAATGGACGGAGACGGCTGGCGGAGGTGGCGGAGCTACGCTACTGCAAATCTAAAAACCTAAAACTACGCTAATCTACTGGCTAAGGAATCTACCTGATGGCTGCTGTCGACTGGGCTGGAGCTCAAGAAGCTCCGGGGTCATAGCCTGCAAGGGGGCGTCGTCTCCCCGAGGCTGAGCGCGCTCGCGGCGGCGCACGGCGGTGAAAACCACCGGATCAGTGGCTCCCGGCTTCCCGGGCCTCTCTGCAACTCCCAAAACACTCGCCTGTCACTCGGGTGGTCCGGAGGAGGTCACAGGCACCGAGGGGAAGGTCCAAAGATGGCGAAAATGAGAGGCGGAGCTCGGATATATACGTGAGTGCCGACCCGACTAGGGCTGGTCGGGTAGGGCTGCGAGAAGCGCGGATCCCAATGCGAAAATCCCGGCGGTCATGACGGATGTACAAGGAATCGATTGGACCCGGGGTTTGCGGAGAAAACGATCGGATCGAGCGCAGAAAAATAGGCGAAACCGGGTCGGGCGCAAGATCCGTGGGGGAAGACGGTCCGCGGGGGAAGTTGACCGGGGGTCAACAATCCCCCGTGGACCAATCAGAGCTCGCCAAGGCCTGAATTTTTATTTGATTTTTTTTGGGCCATAAAATGACCGAATTTTCAAAAACTTAAAACATGAAATATTTTTAATTTATTTTTTTCTATTTTTTTGTGATTTTTAATTAATTTTTGGAAATAAAAATAAGGTATATACAATATATAGCTATACATAGGTATATGTACAATATATTTTTGTAATTTTAATTTTGTAATTTTTATTTGCTTTTTGTTTTATTTCTTTTTATGTTATTTATTTACAATATATAACATACGATATTTACAAAAAGTTTTGAAAATAAATAAGTTTATTTACAAGGTTAAATAAATAAGGGAGCATGGTTTATGTACATGGTGAAAGGGCATTTTTGAATTTTTGATTTTTAAATTTTTATTTTGTTTTTAATAGTTTCTAAATATATACAAAATATGTACAAGCATATTTTTAGGTGAGGAAAATATAATTTTATTTATTTACAAAAATCTATACACATGAGCTCCTATCTCCCTCTACTTTGGCTTTTATGCGGTCAGGCCCATGCTGAGCCCTCCCTTGGGTTAGGTTGCTCAATATTTATTCTAAATATTTCCCTCTTTTTCTTTTTACTCTTTATTCTTTTATTTTTGCACAAAAACATGCTAATTACAGGTTTTTACACAATGCATGCTTTTGGTAATTATTTGTATTTACACATATCTACATGTATTTGCAAAGGTTTTTGTAGCTAAAATAGAAGAATAAAGAGTGATGAATGGGTATTCATCACCCCCCTATACTATACTTTGCTAGTCCCTTAGCAAACACTTATTTGAAAAAGAAGTGAAAAAGAAAGAAAAAGAAAAAGAAAAAGAGGAGGTACATGGATCAAGGTTGAGTTATTAAACTTTCCTTCATTAAATTGAAATATGGAGCTCGATCAGATCTTTGGATTATTAATGTGTCGGAACCTTATTTGGACTTAAGCTTAAAACTCAACAGCCTCCAAGTTCCACCAATCTATGGGCAAGACTCCTCAATAAACCAGATCAGAACAAGTCTACATACACAAACTCTAATGACCATGAGTCTTTCCAAGCAGTGTAAGTGATATGTGGCTCCCCACCTCAGAAGTAACAAAGAGACAACCTCCCTCAACCTGGTAACTCTAATGCCTCGGTCTAGCAACTCTTTCCTCGAGAAGCGGGGTATTCCCTTCTAAGTTCAAGTGCAACCGGCTCAAGAAGAGGGGGTAGAAGTATAGAGTTTTGGAAGCCTAGCCAGTGTAGCTAAGTCTCCCGCTGCAAGCTTCATGAGATGTAACATGGATACCATAAGCTTTGCTTTATTTGACTATGTACACTCCGGTGGGATTATTAAATTTTCAATCCGACCCACCACTTTTTTGGAGTTCTTTTTGCATTTTTGCATTTTTTTTTCAAGAACTTCTGTACAGCATATCTACATGGTGCAGCATATAAGAAATTTCCCCTTGAGCCAGTAGACATTCCCTCTTTTGAAGCTTTATTGCAACCCACGGCTTCTGTCTTTAGCCTTCATCACCACTAGACCAAGTTGAGGTGCACTTCCTTCACTAGAAGAAGAAGAGAGGTTCCGCCTAGAAGTACTACCCTCATATGCTACCCCAAGCCAAAGGAAACTGCCTCCTCACCACCTCATCCGTGGAGAGCCATGTGTAAGTGCAGGTGCAAGTCAAGCCATTGTCTCTAAGAGTCATGCGTGTGTTGTTAAGTGCTCTACTTAAGCTCATCAAGATGACATATGCTCATAGCCTAGTGGACTCAAAGAATTAAGTCCTTATGGACCTGAAAAGCCTTAAACCTAAATCCTATAAGGTTCCTCTTGGAGTTAAGTGGATTAAGATCTTATTCAAGCTCCTTTCTCAATTTTAATTCCAGGCTTAGTTTAAATGTCAACTCTCATCCAGGAAAAACTATATACATATATGTACACAAGATGCTATTTACAAATATTTTACAATCATGCAAAATTTTTGAAAAATGTTTTGAAATCATGAATGATGCATGAGGTGCAAGTTTTTGCAAAAAGATATTTACAAACATTTACACAAGATTTTTGCAAACTTTTGATTTTCAAAACATTTTGGAAAAATTTTGTACTATATGCATAATTTTGATACAAAAATATTTACACAAAATTTACACAAAAGATTTTTGAGATCATTTTTACAAAAATACTTTGTACACTAGCTATGTATGTGCACGATAAAAGAGGTTTATGAAAAAATTTTAAATTTTTGTGATTTTTAGCCATTTTATTTATTAACACACTCACACAAAGTACGAGTTATGGCTAAAGTATATATGAAATATATACACACCCCCCCCTATACTTAGCTCGAGCGATGTCCTCAGAGTGATCAAGAACGATGAAGAAGACATAACTCGTGCTTAGTAAAAGGGAAGTGAAACGGAATGGATAAGTACAGGAACGAATAAATGAATAGAATGAGAGGAACTCGGTGGTTTCCCCCCTATACTTAGGATTAACTAATCCTAAGTATAGCAAGCTGTACATGAAGGGAAAGCCGAGTGAAGAAGATACAGAATCTGCCCTCCCTATACTTAGGGTAAAATATCCCTAAGTATAGGCAGCAAAATAGGGGTAGAAAGACACGAAGAAAATTACGAATATATACAAGAAGGAGGACATCACTCCCCTATACTTAAGGTGGAGAACCTTAAGTATAGGCAACAAAACAGAAGTGATGCAACAGACGAATGAACAACCCGGTGTTCCCACCCCCCTATACTTAGGATGAGCAATATCCTAAGTAGAGCAAAGATAATCCTATACGAGACCTAGGGTGAGAACAAGAACGGAAGAAAGAAGGATCAAAATAAGACGAAACACGTATATACAAAAGAGTACAATGTTGAGGTGCCTCTCAACAAGCGCTAGATTTTACGCCCCTAGCTGGGCGCCAAGGCTAGGATAATGCAGTATCAAGGTTCAGGACGGCATCGGTAAGGCGAATGCCGTACTGTCGTTGCAGTCTCGGTGTGAGAACAACGACGAACTCAGAAGTGTAAAGTAAGACACCCAGGTATACAATCAGGCGGGTGTCTGCTACCAGCCAATGATATGAGCATAAGTAATCGGGATCCGGTAGCACAAAGGAAATCATCGGCTCTGGGTCAGACTGGAGTAAGAGTATAGAGCCGAAGAAATCAAACGTGGAGAAGGATGGGATCAGTCATGGAATCCTCCACGTCAATCAGTGTCTCAAGCAGGTATGGAAAGTCAAGATCAGGAGACTCTCGAAAGGTACTGATATCCGATGAGGAGAATGGAAGAAGATCGGGCAAATCATCGAATATCTCTAGAATGGGCTCATCCTCGCGAGGGTCGTCGAGGTGAGAAGACTCAGAATCAGAATGATCTAAAGACTCGGTTTCGTGTTCCGCCAGATCGGAAACACTCTCAGTAGGTGAAACCGAGTAGTCATCGAGTGCGGCATCCTCCCGCAGATAACCCTCGGGGAGAGATGCCAGATCAGAAGTGACTAGAAGAGGATCAGGATCTAGATGGTCATCTGTGCTGCTATCAAGTATCCACTCAGTGCACCAGGCTGCATCATCATCGGAAGTGTAGCTCTAGGCAATCTGGAAACAGGAGAAGGTACTAGTCAACATCGCGGAAGCTGGTAAAGTGTCTGTGACTGATCCTCGCTCTGCGGCTATGCTGGCTGTCAGCTGGTCCTCAGGAAGTGTATCTGTCTCAACAAAGTAGAGGACAAAGGGCTCGAAGACTGGACACTCTGTGTCTGTACTCTCAAAGTGCTGTCCCTCCTTCGAGCTGTGGCTGCTGAGCTGAGTCCTGGTGCCTGTCTGCATCCAAGAAGTGTCTCTGCAGGAAGGAGACTGACTCTTCCGGGACTGGAATCTGAAGTGTCTGAATCAACGGCTGCAAAAGCTGGGGCTCCTCCGGCTCCTGGAGTATCAGAAGATCTGATATCCAAGACTCGTCAACAGGGAACTCTGGGGCTGACTCGAACTCCAACTGGAATGCCAACGGGAACTCGAGTAGACTCTGGGTCCGAACCTCTGCTATTACAGTCATCTCCTCTGTCAGTTGTGCTGCATCATCCAAATCCTCGGGCTGGTGTGTAGAAGCTGGCTCAGCATGTGAAGTGACACACCGCACTGGTACTGCATCATCCTCATGTGATGTTCCGACCGAAGCATCTCGTGCAGAAGAACTCTGTGAAAGTAGCCTCGAGATGGTATCTAGGAAGTGAATGTCAGAACTGCGGTCTGAACCGCCACATGTGGTAATCACCAGTGCTATCTGCTCTGCGGTCATCCCCCGCATGGAGATCTCGATCAAATCTGTCAGTGGAAGTCCGTGGTCTGGAAATCTCCTCAAGAGGTCAAGCAACCTCGGCCATGCCTCGTGCAATGGCTCCTGGGGGTCAACTGAAAAGTCCATGATCAAAGACCGCATGAAATCTGCTCTACGTGAGGGAAAGTATCTCTGTAGAAACTCTCGGCGTAGCTCTCCCCACGTCTCAAATGTCCCTCCCCAATCGGCGATGCCATCGCATGGCTCTGTCGTGAAGCGTGAAGGGGAAGGTCCTCGTCATCAGCTCCTCTGCAGTGACATCTGAATATTTCTGTGCTCTACAAAATTCCTCGAAAGCGGACAGGTGAAGATAAGGCTCCTCGTGGGCTCCTCCTGAAAATGTCGGCAGTCGCTGAATGTAATCCAAATCCAAGACGAATGGTCCTAATGTAGAAGCTGACTGAGCTCCATGTGCTATCTGCTCCTCCATCCCTCTGGAATGGGATCTATCTGCTGATCTCCACTGCTCTCTCGGGTCACCAACGGAGTGCGCTCTCAACTCAGCAAAAGCATCGTCCGGGTCTCGTATCTGCTCTAGCTGGTATCCTCGGACGTCTAGCACAGCATGCCCAGAGTGATGAGATGAAAGGGAGGGAGGGAGCGGGAGGTTGGTCGGAGATCCATCCTCCCTAGAAGGTGGACTGGAGTGATGGTCAGAAGACGGAGAAGAAGCCGTAAAAGTTGGCTCAACGTGAGGGGGATCCATCATCCAGGGGTAAAGGAGAAGAGAAATGAAGGGAGGTGAGGGAGGGGAACAAGATCGAAGGGATTTGGCAATCAAACAAGATGAACAAGCAAACCCCAATTCACCTACGCACACAGAGCTGAAGACCGAAGGGATCGGTCAATTATCTTGTCAATTTTATTTTAGGTGATCATCCAGTCTATCAGAGCGATTACGTGAAGTAAATAGGTATCCAAATCTTTCTCAACCGACTGTCCCGTACTGAAAGCCGGTAATCAGTCAAGAAAGGATCGGAGGCTCTATCCTAATGTGCGGATCACTCTCTCGCTCATCCAAACCAGACAAGGAGGGGGTTACTCTCCCCAAGACAGATTTTTCGTGAAGTGTCTTTTAGGTCAAGTATGATTAGCAGTCCCGATTTTATTGTTTTTCTTTTTTAATGTTTTTCAAAGCAAACAAAAGGCCTAACGAATTTTTTCGGTTCTCCTGATTATTAAGTCCGAAAACAGGGGGGAGAAGACGAAAAAGCCGATGCGCGAAAAAAAATCAATGATGCATGCAAAGTAAGGAAGGCGTACCTGACTCCAGCACTCTACATGCAATATGATCCGCGCAGAATTTAAAGACAGAAATAAAACTACCTAAATGATGCAGGCGGGAAAAACCGAGGCCCTAAACAGCAGTGCTAGCGTAGAACCGTCTAACTCAGTCACTCGCCCTCGATCCAAAGAGTCCGGTCTTGGCTCACCCCTCCTCTTCTCGACAGGTCGAGTTCAGGAGTAGCGCTTGTGGGGCGGGCTCGCGGCGCGTAGGCTCTCAGGAAAGTGACTAAGTTATTTTTATTATTTATTATTAGCAGGTCCAATTAACGATCTATAGGAACAGATCAGCAATTAGGTGTGGGGATCCTACTATTACGGCACAATCACCAGAAAATCCTACAGCTAGGGGCTCGATCAAAAAGCCGCGTAAACACCGGAAAGGCAGTAAAAAAGTAGAAAATGAAAGCTGCGCAAAGCCGCGAAAAACCGCTAAAGTCTAAAGGGTCCCCCGAGCACACCGGTGCTCGGCGAAACAGACCCGAGAGTGTCCAAGCAGTCCAAGTCCCTGTATTATTACAACAATAATAGAATAATATCCTAAGCTACCTCCACCCACTCAACTCTCTCTCTCTCGCTCTCTCCTGCGGCTTCGTGAAGAAGGAAGCCGCCTCCGTGTCGCTCGGGTGCTCCGGCGCTCCTAGGAATGCCGCCCTCGCTCCTCGGGCCCTCGCAAGAAAAAGAGAGAAAAGTGGTCAGTCCAACAATTATTATAAAAATATCAGAAAAATATATATATACAAAAATCTGTGCAAAAAGCCGAGAAACTCGAAAAGCCGCAGAAAAATCTAAAAGACTACTAAGCCGTGCTCCCCGGCAACGATGCCATTCTGATGACCGCCCGAACGACTAAGGTAAAGGTACAGAAATAAAGGTCGTCGCGACCTCAATCACTCGGGCTAAGTATATCAAGAAAAAAAATCGAACCGCGAAATAAATCAGAGATGAAACACGAAGTGCGGTCCTAGCTATGGGATTAACCTGGTATTGCTCCCAGGGTCGAACACAAGGAGCACGGGTTGGCCAAAGGCCTACGAAATAGTCAAAATGAGATAAAATACAGAGAAAATATTTTTAGTGATTTTTAATGATTTTTAGATTTTTTTGGAAATTTTTAATATATGAAGAAAATGAGAAAAGCAAAAACAAGCACACTTGAGCAATTTATTTAAAGCATCAAAAATCAAGCAAAAATTCAAGAAAAATTGTTTTTATGTTTTTTAGGTTTTTAAGTGTTTTTGGTGAATTTTTGGGATTTTTATAAGGTGTATTTTATTTTCTAAAAATCAAACAGTACTAAAAACAAAGGGTACTGTCCAGCAAGGCCCAAAACCCAAAAATAAAATATTTAAGGATCTCAGATGGCCCTGGAGGTAATTTTCCTGTATTCTAGAGAAAATAAGGAAAATTTGAGCACCAAAATTATTGTTTTTGGATTTTTAGGTTATTTAATATGATCTTTATGAGTTTTTAGGTGTTTTTAGATTTTTAGGGGTTTTTACTCAATGAAAAATAGCCAAAATTGGCTAGAAAATCTAACAACACACAAAGAACAGTAACTAATTTTTATAGATTTTTTTGGGGATGTTTTTATATTTTTTTGTGATTTTTCAAGTGAAACAGTGCCAAAAATAGATGTTTTTGACTTTTTAAAAATAGCAAACAAGATCAAAAATGTCCTCAAAAATCTACAAAAATCCTACACCATGGCAGGAGCCATGTGTCAAATTTTTCGTTGGATTTGGAGGTGATTTGATATTTTATTCAAAATCCAAAACGGGGCACTGTGCACAGGGACCAAAGTGCAAATACCCAAAGCTCTGGGGGTCTCGGTGCAATTTTCCCAGCAAGTCACGCGCGTGGCGCGTGCCTGGGGCACTCAGGAACCTTCTGGTAATAAAAACCAAGTTCTTGGACCTTCTGGTAACTCGTACCAAAAAGTCCAGGGGCTTGGGCGCAAATAACCCACTAAAATCCGCACATGTGCAAATAAAATGCTCACAGGGGTATAAAAGCAAATACCAGAAAGTATCTATTCATTTAACAAACAACCAGAACTACAGGATAAAGTTGCAAATACACCAGAAAAAGCACGTGTCGAAGCACGTGACGGACACTCACAGGGCATAATTGCAATTAAACTAAAGTACCGGGTCCCTAATGCAAATATCCAAACGTAAATAAAACGCATAAATATTTACAGGACTGACATGTAAAGCAGAAACTACGAGGGGGCCTAAGATAATTTACCCCTTTATTAATGTCGAGGGACGGATGGGCGCCACGTGGCTGGATGGACGGCTGGTAACGAGTGGCGCTCCAACGCTGAAGCCCTCGCAGCGATCGAACGGTCCAGGCGCTGCCACGTTGCAGATCGGACGGTGGACGGGAGAAATGGCTGAGCTGCGCTGGATTGACGGTGGAGATCGAACCTCAAATGGATCTGACGGTGACTGCTCCTCCGAGAATGGATGGCCGAGATGAAAACTGGAGGTCGAGGCTGATCGGACGGCGGCTGAAGATCCTGGAAGAACAAGTCGCCGGCGACTTTCGCCGGCCTCGTGCGAGCGCGGTGGTCCTCGTCTGCCGCTCCTGAGGTGCGAGAAAGATTCGCCGTGAAGCTCCGCACCTGGTGTGCTGCTCCGATGAAAGCGAGGAGCTCCAGAGAGCTCCGGCGACGTCGAGGAACGGGAGCCGCTGTGCTCTGAAGCTCCGACCTCCAGATGAGGTCGATGGACCTGGAAACCTGCACAGAAAGAAAGAGGGGTCGAGGGCAAACTGCCTCGACCCGTCAGAGCGGGCGGAAGGTGGTCGATGGTGCGATGCGACGGCTCTCCGGCGAGCGGCGGAGGGGTGAGAACCGGAACCCTGCTCTGGGGCGAGACAGGAGGGATGGCCGGGTGGAGAAGGTGGAGAGAAGTCTGGTGGATGTGATGGCGATGTCGGATGATCAAGGGAATGGACGGAGACGGCTGGCGGAGGTGGCGGAGCTACGCTACTGCAAATCTAAAAACCTAAAACTACGCTAATCTACTGGCTAAGGAATCTACCTGATGGCTGCTGTCGACTGGGCTGGAGCTCAAGAAGCTCCGGGGTCATAGCCTGCAAGGGGGCGTCGTCTCCCCGAGGCTGAGCGCGCTCGCGGCGGCGCACGGCGGTGAAAACCACCGGATCAGTGGCTCCCCGGCTTCCCGGGCCTCTCTGCAACTCCCAAAACACTCGCCTGTCACTCGGGTGGTCCGGAGGAGGTCACAGGCACCGAGGGGAAGGTCCAAAGATGGCGAAAATGAGAGGCGGAGCTCGGATATATACGTGAGTGCCGACCCGACTAGGGTTGGTCGGGTAGGGCTGCGAGAAGCGCGGATCCCAATGCGAAAATCCCGGCGGTCATGACGGATGTACAAGGAATCGATTGGACCCGGGGTTTGCGGAGAAAACGATCGGATCGAGCGCAGAAAAATAGGCGAAACCGGGTCGGGCGCAAGATCCGTGGGGGAAGACGGTCCGCGGGGGAAGTTGACCGGGGGTCAACAATCCCCCGTGGACCAATCAGAGCTCGCCAAGGCCTGAATTTTTATTTGATTTTTTTTGGGCCATAAAATGACCGAATTTTCAAAAACTTAAAACATGAAATATTTTTAATTTATTTTTTTCTATTTTTTTGTGATTTTTAATTAATTTTTGGAAATAAAAATAAGGTATATACAATATATAGCTATACATAGGTATATGTACAATATATTTTTGTAATTTTAATTTTGTAATTTTTATTTGCTTTTTGTTTTATTTCTTTTTATGTTATTTATTTACAATATATAACATACGATATTTACAAAAAGTTTTGAAAATAAATAAGTTTATTTACAAGGTTAAATAAATAAGGGAGCATGGTTTATGTACATGGTGAAAGGGCATTTTTGAATTTTTGATTTTTAAATTTTTATTTTGTTTTTAATAGTTTCTAAATATATACAAAATATGTACAAGCATATTTTTAGGTGAGGAAAATATAATTTTATTTATTTACAAAAATCTATACACATGAGCTCCTATCTCCCTCTACTTTGGCTTTTATGCGGTCAGGCCCATGCTGAGCCCTCCCTTGGGTTAGGTTGCTCAATATTTATTCTAAATATTTCCCTCTTTTTCTTTTTACTCTTTATTCTTTTATTTTTGCACAAAAACATGCTAATTACAGGTTTTTACACAATGCATGCTTTTGGTAATTATTTGTATTTACACATATCTACATGTATTTGCAAAGGTTTTTGTAGCTAAAATAGAAGAATAAAGAGTGATGAATGGGTATTCATCACCCCCCTATACTATACTTTGCTAGTCCCTTAGCAAACACTTATTTGAAAAAGAAGTGAAAAAGAAAGAAAAAGAAAAAGAAAAAGAGGAGGTACATGGATCAAGGTTGAGTTATTAAACTTTCCTTCATTAAATTGAAATATGGAGCTCGATCAGATCTTTGGATTATTAATGTGTCGGAACCTTATTTGGACTTAAGCTTAAAACTCAACAGCCTCCAAGTTCCACCAATCTATGGGCAAGACTCCTCAATAAACCAGATCAGAACAAGTCTACATACACAAACTCTAATGACCATGAGTCTTTCCAAGCAGTGTAAGTGATATGTGGCTCCCCACCTCAGAAGTAACAAAGAGACAACCTCCCTCAACCTGGTAACTCTAATGCCTCGGTCTAGCAACTCTTTCCTCGAGAAGCGGGGTATTCCCTTCTAAGTTCAAGTGCAACCGGCTCAAGAAGAGGGGGTAGAAGTATAGAGTTTTGGAAGCCTAGCCAGTGTAGCTAAGTCTCCCGCTGCAAGCTTCATGAGATGTAACATGGATACCATAAGCTTTGCTTTATTTGACTATGTACACTCCGGTGGGATTATTAAATTTTCAATCCGACCCACCACTTTTTTGGAGTTCTTTTTGCATTTTTGCATTTTTTTTTCAAGAACTTCTGTACAGCATATCTACATGGTGCAGCATATAAGAAATTTCCCCTTGAGCCAGTAGACATTCCCTCTTTTGAAGCTTTATTGCAACCCACGGCTTCTGTCTTTAGCCTTCATCACCACTAGACCAAGTTGAGGTGCACTTCCTTCACTAGAAGAAGAAGAGAGGTTCCGCCTAGAAGTACTACCCTCATATGCTACCCCAAGCCAAAGGAAACTGCCTCCTCACCACCTCATCCGTGGAGAGCCATGTGTAAGTGCAGGTGCAAGTCAAGCCATTGTCTCTAAGAGTCATGCGTGTGTTGTTAAGTGCTCTACTTAAGCTCATCAAGATGACATATGCTCATAGCCTAGTGGACTCAAAGAATTAAGTCCTTATGGACCTGAAAAGCCTTAAACCTAAATCCTATAAGGTTCCTCTTGGAGTTAAGTGGATTAAGATCTTATTCAAGCTCCCTTTCTCAATTTAATTCCAGGCTTAGTTTAAATGTCAACTCTCATCCAGGAAAAACTATATACATATATGTACACAAGATGCTATTTACAAATATTTTACAATCATGCAAAATTTTTGAAAAATGTTTTGAAATCATGAATGATGCATGAGGTGCAAGTTTTTGCAAAAAGATATTTACAAACATTTACACAAGATTTTTGCAAACTTTTGATTTTCAAAACATTTTGGAAAAATTTTGTACTATATGCATAATTTTGATACAAAAATATTTACACAAAATTTACACAAAAGATTTTTGAGATCATTTTTACAAAAATACTTTGTACACTAGCTATGTATGTGCACGATAAAAGAGGTTTATGAAAAAATTTTAAATTTTTGTGATTTTTAGCCATTTTATTTATTAACACACTCACACAAAGTACGAGTTATGGCTAAAGTATATATGAAATATATACACACCCCCCCTATACTTAGCTCGAGCGATGTCCTCAGAGTGATCAAGAACGATGAAGAAGACATAACTCGTGCTTAGTAAAAGGGAAGTGAAACGGAATGGATAAGTACAGGAACGAATAAATGAATAGAATGAGAGGGAACTCGGTGGTTTCCCCCCTATACTTAGGATTAACTAATCCTAAGTATAGCAAGCTGTACATGAAGGGAAAGCCGAGTGAAGAAGATACAGAATCTGCCCTCCCTATACTTAGGGTAAAATATCCCTAAGTATAGGCAGCAAAATAGGGGTAGAAAGACACGAAGAAAATTACGAATATATACAAGAAGGAGGACATCACTCCCCCTATACTTAAGGTGGAGAACCTTAAGTATAGGCAACAAAACAGAAGTGATGCAACAGACGAATGAACAACCCGGTGTTCCCACCCCCCTATACTTAGGATGAGCAATATCCTAAGTAGAGCAAAGATAATCCTATACGAGACCTAGGGTGAGAACAAGAACGGAAGAAAGAAGGATCAAAATAAGACGAAACACGTATATACAAAAGAGTACAATGTTGAGGTGCCTCTCAACAAGCCGCTAGATTTTACGCCCCTAGCTGGGCGCCAAGGCTAGGATAATGCAGTATCAAGGTTCAGGACGGCATCGGTAAGGCGAATGCCGTACTGTCGTTGCAGTCTCGGTGTGAGAACAACGACGAACTCAGAAGTGTAAAGTAAGACACCCAGGTATACAATCAGGCGGGTGTCTGCTACCAGCCAATGATATGAGCATAAGTAATCGGGATCCGGTAGCACAAAGGAAATCATCGGCTCTGGGTCAGACTGGAGTAAGAGTATAGAGCCGAAGAAATCAAACGTGGAGAAGGATGGATCAGTCATGGAATCCTCCACGTCAATCAGTGTCTCAAGCAGGTATGGAAAGTCAAGATCAGGAGACTCTCGAAAGGTACTGATATCCGATGAGGAGAATGGAAGAAGATCGGGCAAATCATCGAATATCTCTAGAATGGGCTCATCCTCGA